>KZ809678.1:50775-63138 GCA_000696205.2 Oncopeltus fasciatus
AATATAAAATATTATTTTAAATATTTATCACCAAATATGCAAACAAGCATATTCCTAAATACACACAGTTAATTATTTGCTATAGAAGGCGGGAGATTCAACTTGCAATAAAAACGTGCACTTTAACTTAAGTAGCTATGACATATGGTATTTCCTTTAATAAATTTAACTCAGAATTGAGTATTTAAAATTAAATATTTGGAATTTATAAGATACTTATATGAGCAATTAAATTAGAAATAAATAAAAAAATTGTTGAAAAACTCAGAAAATGTTTATCAAACAATTTATATTTGAAATATTTTTACAAATAAATGACGAGAATTCATACTTGAATAGTATTTCTATCATATGAAAGTATTTAAAGTTAATCTTTATAGGATTGTTGACAGCATAATTTGAATACAAATTATTAACATCGGCAGAAAATCACATGAAGTCATAAAATACAAGAGATTATTAATTAACATGGTTGATGGTTAGTTGGCCGTCTCGAATATCATGTGAGAATGGTCGGGGTTTCGGCCAGGAAGAAAAAATATACACCAAAATTTGGAGTAATATTTTTATTTATGCCAACGTTTCGGCTTACCTAGTAAGCCATCATCAGGGCAATGGTGTTGAGTGGAGAAATCTCCCCAGGGTGGTTGTTCACATTGTAAACTGCAGAAAACAACTGAAATTTTTCTGCAGTTTACAATGTGAACAACCACCCTGGGGAGATTTCTCCACTCAACACCATTGCCCTGATGATGGCTTACTAGGTAAGCCGAAACGTTGGCATAAATAAAAATATTACTCCAAATTTTGGTGTATATTTTTTCTTCCTGGCCGAAACCCCGACCATTCTCACATATTATTAATTAACAATATAATTTAGTATTAATAAAATAGTAGTCTTATGTTAATATGTAATAAACGATGCTAATGAAAAATTGTAACCTTTTATGGTCTAAAAAAAAAAAAGACAAGTACTAACAATACATAAATGATCCATTTTGTGTTCTTTCAAAAGAATATGTTCTTCACTTGAAATCGAATGTAAGGTAAAAATTAAATAAATCCACGCTCTTCTTTTATATATATATATATATGAAGTTTCTTAAAACATAGCTTAAAAATAAAATACTAGCTCCGCTCAAGAATTTTATTTCGTTTAAATATCCCAATTTTTTAAAAGGAAATAAAGGATCAGTATTTTCATTATAATAGTTAAAAAAAAAAAATTATTTTCTTGTGAACAACTTCGTAAACTTAAATAAGTTGATTTAAGCCTTCTATATTGCAACCTATCTTGAGGGCACATTCTCATTCCCTATCGCCATCTTGTGTTCCCAACAACCATGAAAAAAAAAAAACTAATAAAAATTATTCCACAATTCAATATGGATTTTTCATTAATATTACTTTTCATAAATAAAGGCGATGAAATGAAATTATTAAAGTTATGTAAATTTTAAATTCTTGTAATGAAAAAGAAAGTAGCAGATACGGAATATCTATGGAAAATAATATAGTTTTCATCACATTTGTAAATGAGTAAAAAATATTTTTGACAATAGATATATGTAGCTTTTAGTTATTTTAAGAGTTTAACCCTAATTTGAACATCATATTCAATTGGGAACCTTGAATGGACTATGACAAACTATATTTGGAATTTCATAAGAATAAATAATTCTCTTCTTTTGAGAAGAGAATTTATACAAGTAGTATAAATTCCTTTTATTCACTTATTTTTAGCAAGATTTTTATTATATAGAGTACTTTAAACCCTTAACTCAATTTCTTAATATTTGGTAAGCTCGATATAAAATGTCTAAGGATCATAAACTTGAAGACATTATGAAGTGTAATGTCAATGCTAAATAGTGTCATCAAGGATGTACCAACAGTGAACCAAGGGAATTACCAAGAAATAAATGCAAAAGAAAGGGCTTTCAGTGGCCCAGCTAGCATAGCAGCTATGTTTTTGTTGTAAACCGCCATCGTTTTCCACAGACACTATTTTGCCACTTCTAAGATCACTTCTCCATAAATAAAGTTCAAGGCAGCAGTGCCTGTTGATAGAAATTCTCACCTAGATTTTGCCACTTGTGTAATTGGAATTTTGTCATAGTAGACAACTATAACCCTTTGTGGATGCCTATTCTTTATTCTCCCACAAATAGCTACTTTACCCGCACAATGTAAGGCAGACTGGCCCATTATAGGATCCATCATTACTATATCTTGTCCAACAATATTGACTATTCCAGTTTACTGTTCTTATATACAGTTGATAAGAATTCCCTAATATTTCTAGGTCATATTATTAAAATTTGGCATATCACACTGACCTGGAAACTGTTATAAGTTTTGTGACTTCTAAACAATATTTTAGTCCTAGCTTTACAACTTTATCAAATTGTGGAATAAGCAAATGACTAAGGTAATAAAAGTTTCCTCACTTCAAAATATAAAAATAATACAAGAATATCAGTAGAAGGCTCGACCTTTGAAGCCTATAGGAATAGTCTAAGGGTATGGGCAATTCCTTTTTCACTGCGTAAAATATACACGAGGACACCAATCAGCCAACAATAAGAATTTTAAATCCATAAGAATTAATGCATTTTTGAAGTCCATATATAATGGTGTGTCCTTCTCCCTACTTTGAAATAATTTGTTAAGAATTTTTTGATCAATACACATCTGGCTATTTTGTTCCATCCAAATTTTGTTGTTACAAATGCCAGTTCTAAACTAGCTACAACTTATTTAGAACTGGCATACAATACCGACATGAATCCCAATGTTACATCACAAGTGCAAGAAGACGGTCTTCTGTTAAAATTTTTACAATAGCTCCAAATAAAGTATATATTTATTTAATGTAGGGAGACAAAATTATCACTAAGGGGTTTTATAAATGTTTCACAGTAATTGGTGATTTATAAATAAAAGCTTTACATTCTTTTAAATTGATTGCTTCTGGCATTACCTTTACAGTCATTATTTTAATGGGCGATGGCTTGGTTTTTCAATAACATTTATTCCACTCGAGTACTTAGAAATTTGCTTTTACATTAATTTAATCTTAGGTTTCCAATTTAAAGCTTCCCGAGCACTGGTTGTTGCCTCTGAAAATGTTGCTCAGTATTGCCTTACATTAAGATTTCAGACATCACCCACATATACTCCTTTTATACCTGGAAAGATGATACCATTTTCCCTGGTAATTCATTAGACCTGAATGTTTCCAAGAGGTAGGCATTGGAAACTGTAAAACTCAAATGGAGCATTAATCACTAGATATTTTTAGTTTCTTCAACTACTGGAAGTGAATAGAACGCTTTTACAATATCTAATTTTGAAAAAATTTCTGCACTATAATTCTAAAGTGAAAAATTCTGGAAGTGTAAATTGAAAGATTTAGGTCATTACAAAGCAAAATAAAACAAATAGAAATGGAAGATAATAAATGCTGTGTAAACTAAGCTAATTCCTCAGTTTTGTAGTTAAGGAATATTTTTATTTGAAGTTTCTGTGTTACATAATCCTTCAAAATTATAGTTAATACATTTTATCATTAAAAGAACTCAATGTGTTGAGTTTCATTGCATTTAACTCTCACAGCAGCAAAAAGACTTAATAATCTTACAAGATATTTCAGGTAATCCTTATTTCCTGTCCAATTTTACTCTATGGCAAATTCAGCCATTTATTTCAAATTTTAAAAAAAATTACAAAATTTCATTAAGATTAAAAAATTATTTCAGGTTATAAATCTTAATTATCGTAAAATTTATGATGGTAAACCACCTTCCTTAATCGTTCAATTTTTACTTACGACTCCTAAAATGTTTCTTTTATCGCTAAATAAACCTGAGCTCATTTCATTGCTTTAAACAAAATTTTATGCTTCCTAAATGAAAAAAACGTTTTATTAGATGATTTTAGTTGGGTTCGATCAGGGTAGATCCAAAAAAATACAAAAAAAAAAAAAAGTATTTTTTTTAAAGATTATCTGCCAGCATTTTGGCTTACATTGTAAGCCATCTTCAGGGCTGTAGAAATTGAAATGTCATGAGAATACAATAATAATTTACAATATTATAATACAGAATTGCCATAATGTAATGTGATATCAAAAGTTTGAATGTAGAAAGATATGTAAGAGAATTTAAAAACATGCAGACAACAACCCATTAAAAAAATTATTGAAAAAATAAAATAAAACAGTAATTGACCATACCAGCCTATCATGAAGACGAGAGAGAGGACGTCCTGTCCCTAAGTTCACATTTCCATGGCTGAGTGGAAAAAGACACTGTGGGTAGTGGAAGCGTCGGGTGGGGGGGGGGGGAGGTAAGAGGCGGAAAGAACAAAGGGAGAGTAGCCTGTTTCAAAAGGGGGCAATTAAAAGGACAAAGGAAGGGTATTATTGGGAATAAGTAACCTAAGTTACAGTTCCAAAGTTACTTATTCCCAATAATACCCTTCCTTTTTCACTGTTTTAATTGTTTGTTGTCTGCATGTTTTTAAATTCTCTTACTTATAAAGATATTTATATTATAAGCTTTGTAGAAAGCTACATTCATACTTTTGATATCACATTACATTACGGCAATTCTATATTATAATATAGTAAATTATTATTGTATTCTCAAGACATTGTATTTCTACAGCCCTGAAGATGGCTTACAATGTAAGCCGAAATGTTGGCAGATTATCTTTAAAAAAATATACTATTTTTTTTAAATTTGTATTTTTTTGGATCTAACTTGACCGAACCCCAACTTAAATCATCTAACAATAATACCTACGATCAAAAAACTCTCCATTTGAAAAAACTTTTTGTACTCACATTTGACATTTCCGTTAATCTCCCACTTCTATTTGTCCAATTTCACTTTATAGCAAACCTAGTCTTCCAAATTAGATTAAAAAGGGATGTGCCAAGTTTCATAGAGAAATACAAAAAATTGCAGAATCTAGACCATTAAAGAAATTAAAACTTATGGTTCATGTAAATGACTACTTCTATTTGTTCAATTTTGCTGTGTAACTCTTAAAATCTGTCTTTTACTAATAATCAAACCTGTGTTGAGTTTCATAGATCAAAACTAAATAATATGGCCTCTACCCCGAAAAATCTTCTTTTTTTTATGTCCACTTGAAATTGTTGGTAATTCCCCTACTTTTAATGGTCTGATTTTGCTATATAACAACTTAGCCTATTGTTTTGCCCTTAACAGAGATATGACAAATTTCATTAAGGAAATCTGAAAAATGTGACCTCTAGAGTGTTAACAAGCACCACACACTCATAAATATATATAATGTAACTATAATTTTTGGTGTCCGTTAGGTTGGATTGAAGAAAATACCAAAATAATTTTCATAAAACCTGTCACAAGAATCTTAATACCTACATTCCTTCAGAATTCTATAAAACTCTAGATGCTGGTAAAATTATACTGGTGGACAATGAAATAAAAAAACAAAATAATGAAATTCTTAAATGTTTATTTAACAACAAAGATAACACACGATATACATTGAATCATATAAATAAAATGCTAGGCTTGCAAACAAGTTAACTTATTAATAGTGTACCTCACAAGGGGGTGTGAAGCAATGCTTGTTTTAATAAACTGTAATAATTGATGATAATTTGAATGAATTTGCTACTAATTCGTGCCAGGGTGTGTCTCCCTCTTCCCATCCCTTCTAATTGCTCAAATTTCTGTCTTGTTTACCAGCTCATGTTGGGCTAAAATGATCTCTATCTTGTTATATAAATTTAAACTTTATAATATGCAGTTTCTAGGTTGTTGTAAATAGTCCTTTAAAGGAATCTTATTTAATTTTTTAATATAAGTAATTTAATTAAAACATTCTAATTAGTCTCATGGAGGTTAGGCACATTTATAATTTAGCCTTATTTTTCATCACGCTCATTGCATCCTATAGAATCTATAAATATTTGTACTACCTATTACATATCTTCCAATATATACACACATATTGGAAGTAGGCATAATAGCTATACCATGTGTGTGTGTCTATACATATATGATGTGTGAGTTATCAACCTGGTTTTCAGATAAAGTTGTTAAAAATGATTTTGGTAAAATAACTTTGTATAATAATTTAGTCTAGGCCAATATTTCAGAATATATTTTCTCACTAGGGCTGAAAATACACACATACAATTTACAATTTTCTATTTATAAAATATATAAAATTATTATGTAATATATACCATTTGTTATATATAAGTAAGAATACTTCTTTCTTTTTTTTTTATTATTTGAAATTTCAGTTAACTTACTGAAGTTAAGTCTTGTTAAGACAAGCTAAGTCTTGTACGAGTACTAAATTATTGTACAAAATTATTTTGGTAGAACAAACACAAACACATGCGCATTTATGCAAGCACGCAAACACGTACAGAGAGAGAGAGAGAGTGAAAGAGAATTTGAAAAATTTAAAAGAACTCTTCAGTGGAAGGGGAACATTTAAAATATTTTTTACCTAATTAAATGTGCCTGCAAATATTTAAAAAAAAAAAAAAAGTCTACAATTTTGCAATTGGGGAGACCTATCTAAAAAGATCAGTAAGTGGTTGCCATGGAAACATTTATGTAAAAGTTAAAGACAAAGAATAGCCACATCTGAAACAACATTTTTCATTACTTTATATTTTAACACTGTTAGCTTAAGTTATATTAACATTATTATTTGTATAATAATAATTAAATGTAATTAAGTAATAATTATTTCTCTAATGATCTATTCAATTAAGAAAATAAGAATATCTAAAGCTATTGTACATTGTGTAAAAATATATCATAAAACTATCTATTTTATATAATGAAATGAAGAAAAGCATTATAAAACAAGAATAAAATATGAATACTACTCTGGAATAAAACAGTTGTGCACGATGAATGAACTGTTTAGCTTATGTCAGCAGACAATATCATTATATATAAATGCAATGAGATACATATTTAAATCAAAATGTTAAAAAAAAATATTGCACTTAGAAAGAAAAAATTCTTAGCACTGCATTATTACAAGCACATCCTACATATATTATATCAGCTTACTTTTATTTTTAGCTGAATGAAAACTTACTAAGCAATTTAGGCAAAAAATTCTTACATACACCATTTATGAACTAAAATAAATCCATAAAAAAATAAATGGTTTTATCACACACCAACATATCCAGACCACCAATTGGGCACTACCTCTACATCTTGACTTAATAATAAAAGGAACTTAATTGTGCTAGAAACTTGTTTAGTTTTCTTTATTTAACTTCAAGATAATTAAGAGACAAAAATAAATAACACAATGCCTTCTACAAAAATATGCTTAGCTGAATTTAAATAAGAAAATAAGTTTCATAATATAGAGACTAAATTTGCAAGGAACAAAAATATATTGAAAACAGAAAGGGATTATACATTGATTCATTCCACTTTTGTTCTTTGCAAAAGGCAGGTTAAAAGGGGAAAATATTTTTTGGTATCAGTATCACATAAATATTTCTATATTATACTGTACAATCTTTACTTTTGTATAGTATAAATAATTAAATTTTGAAAATTAAAAAAAAATATTAAAATAACTCATAAATTTTATTACTTAAAGACTTGGTAACATATTTGAAATAATTTATTTCATGGATACACAAAAATTTGTGTCCTACAGCTATAATGAATAATATTTTGAGTTTATGGAGAGTATTAGTACAGTTAACTAAACTGACATCCATTCCCCCCACACACAAACATATGTTTGTGTGAACTGACCAGCACAAGTTTCACTAAGTGAGAATGTTATTAAATTCAATAGACAATAAAAGAAATGAGGTAGAATGGATTTAAAAATCAACAACTATTGCTTTTCAAGTTTAGAATGACTACAGTTGGCATAGCAACAGATCAAAAGTCCCAGCCACTGCCGCCTTATATCCCATGTCTTTATACAGTTATCTAGAAAATGTGCCTCCTGATATTGCTGTTTTAATAATGATGGCAATGTTATGACCAAAAAGAAAATAGCCATAATAAAAATAAAAACAGCAATAATCATAAAATATATTTTTTCTTCATAGTTTATTTTGTCATTTTATATATATATCCTNATTATATCTCCTTACAGTAAAATATCTCTTTTTAGAGTATTTAAGAAAAATATGCTTTATTGAAATGTTTTTCACAGATTCTATAAGATATAATTTGTAAATTAAATGGATATAATTAGTTGGGTAAATAATAGATATTTAAAGAGATGAGAAAGAGACACAATGTACATTTTTCTGGAGAAGATGTAGAATGAAGAAGAGGGAAAAATCAGGAACGGGTGGATAGCTCCTTCCACTTCCTGATACCCTGTCCTTATTTCCCCAGACTGCGGGAATATTTCCTTAATCCTGGGGCGGGTAGAGTCCGAGAGGCCCCCCCAACCTTTGAGGGAGTGGGGAAGGAACCAATCGCCAACGGGTGTCCCACGTCCATCAAAAGTGACAGGCCAGGCATCCGCAAACGGCGGCTTTTGTACCAGGAGACTAGGAGTAGTCAGGAGCTAACGCTGTCTCGTTGAAGCCTCAGCTCATAGGCAGCGCCACAATCCAACCGTCATTGCTTTCACGCTTCTACTGCTCAAATTTTTCAAACGTACCGTTTTTCTTTGGGTAGAGTCATTGCTAAAACTTTTATTTTTTTACTGATTTAACATTTAATAACTTATAATAAAATCTTATTACAGACGTTTACTCTTGAGATACTTAAGTTTCTTATAAACAATTAATGAGAGGGAATAGAATAAAAATTTCAATCTGTCCCAGCCAGAACATGAACCTGGTTCCTTGGCTGGGACAGATAGATTTTTTTTATTCTATTCCCTCTCATTAATTATTTAAAATTTATGTGGGATAATAAACCACAACCAAATAAGTATTTAATTTTCTTATCTTCTATCATACCTTAAAACAAGTTACTTTAAAATTACACACCACACCACATACACTTTCTTGAGGGCACACAAAATTATCAAGTGCAACAAAATTTAGTGATATTTTATTGGGGTTGATGTTACAACCTTGACCGAACCCCAACAAAAATTCTCCACTGATAATGTCTATGATCAAAATATCTCCATTTGAACTAAGATAATAGTTGAAAATTTTGTTCAAATATACTAATGAAAGTAAAAACTGAAAAATATATGTTTTCAAAAAAGCCTAAATAAAATTAGAAATAGTTTAATGCCGAAATCATTAAATTCATCTTAAACTATTAATAATTATAATTTTAAGGTAATTGGGGAACCTTATCAGTATGGTATTTATTTAAAAAGTAATGCACCAATAATTTAAGAAATAAATGACGAGAAATGTAAAAAAAAACAACATAAATTTAAAGATAATTTGAATATTATAGAAGAGCTGCAATCTAAAAGTTGTATTTTGTTTGATATGAAAAGAAATACATTTTTATAATACAAGGATCACACAATATTATTCTTAATAATATTTTTCAACAAAATTAAAACTAAAGATGAGTATTTTAGAGGTAACCAGTAAAAGAAGTCTTTAATCAGAATTAGTTCATAATTAATTGTATTCACTAAATAGTAGATAATATAACTTTGAACTAGAAACAAACCTTTCTGTTTAATTAGATTTAACATTAAGTAGTCAAATGGCGACAATTCAAGTTTTTAAAAATTTAGTTTCTTAAAGGAAAAGTTTTGATTGTAGATGTTAATGAATGAATATTATAAGTTTATATAAAAAGTTTTACTTGAAAACTTACAGTCTAAAATTTTAGTTTATTTTATTTTTTTATGGCAATAAATTGAAATGTTTCTTCAATATTTTACCTTGAAATTAATTTCTGAAAGTAGCTGAAGATTTAGTTCGATATTCATATACAGTTTTATTATTCACTGCATTTATTATATTAATGTAAAAAACAAAAACAAATATTATAATAAATTAAAATATATCCAATTAAGTTCTTATTTTTGTACTTTATAAACCATTACAATTTAAGTTATGTTAATATTCCAGTAACACAATAAATACAAAAATCATTCAAAGTAAATGATTTTATTAAATAAGGTATTAATTTTTATGACAATAATATAAAAGAGTAGTATAAAGCAACACATGTTGGTATATATTTGAATATTATTATACTCAGGTTCCAAGCTGATACCTCAGAAAGAATATTAGCTAGGAGAAATCAAGAACTAGCTGTTTTACTAAAACAAACTATTTCTAAAATAAGAAAGAACCTAGAAATTATTTATGTTTAAGAATGTGTTTTTTTTTTGGATAGCTTAATTCCTATGCTATTTCTGAAATTAAAAATACATATTAAAAAAATGTATTCCATTTAAATGAGTAAAAAAAAATTGCTGTAATTATCAATAGTTTCAAATGTGAAAAGAAAAAATATAGAATAAAACAGACATAAATGAATATAACTGAAATGTTGGAAAAAAATTACATGAACACATTTTTTTGGGGTGAATGTTGAGGTCTCTAAGGAGCACAATTGACAAGTAAAAGAAGAATTTTAATTTCTTGAAACAGTTTGTGTATTACAATAATTTTAAAATTCATTAGTTTAATTGATTCAGTAATCGCTGGCATACAATATTGATGTTTAACAGTTTTTAGAGTCACAGCTCTTGCAGTAATGATAATTATCTAGTCCTACATTTTTATTCTAAATTTACATATGTTTAAAAAAAGTACTGGTTTGTTTCCAAAGTGCAGATAATATGTAAAACTATTAGTAAATTATACGAAAAATAACAAATTAATTTGTTTGGTTTTATTCCTACCTACTCTCTATAGTAATAGGATTATGAAACGCAATTATAATATAGATTATATAGGTGTCCTTGAAAAAAAGACTAATAAGTCATAAAAATTTACTTTTCAAGTAAGTTTTTTCAATAAAATACATATTACCTTGATTTGGTCACAATTTTTAAAATTAAGATATTCAAGTTTGCACTTTAAAAAGGGCACTCTACCACTAAATACCATAAATTAAATTAAATTAAATTTAGGTACTACTTGTACTGCTATATGGGGAACCATTCAGTAAGAATCAATATAACAAGTTACATATGGTTCAATGATTTTAAGAGTCACAGCTCATTAGAACTTAAAATAGAAGTACACAATATCAATATAATAAAATATTAAATTCTAAGATTACAACTGTAAAGGTAACAAAACAAATCAAACAATAAGTAAAACAGCCAAAATTTCTGGTTTAAGAGAAAACTCTTAAAGAAATATTTGAAATCTTTTCAACTTACTATAAATTAGGAAAGGAAAAATATTTAACATTAAAAATCAAGCAAAGAATTATTCATATTCAATATTCAAATATTGATTGTTGAATAAAGAAATGTAATATCAAATATATCACAAAATAAACTATCCTAGTTCTTTTTTTTTTTTCTAAACTGGAGAACACTGGAATTCTTTAAATTCTTACTAAGCTAATACAAGCCTCTCCAAATATATATCTTTATTATGCCTAATTCTTTCTGGACTGAATAAATTACTTAGAATTTATATTTTCATTGGCTTAAGAAATTTTAATGAAGTAATGAACTTTCAGGCAGAAACTGCTTCTCACAGCAATATATAAAACATGTGTGTGCGCGCAACGTGGGCACATTTGTGTAAATATATACATACAAACACCACACATATAGTAATCAATCGCCATCCCCCCTAAGTGTCTTTGTAATGTGAGTTTATTCAAAGTCATATAAACATGTACACATAGTGCTTAATAATATTTATAACAACATAATCAAAATTATAGTTAATCTAATAATCTAAAAGGCTACTATAATAATACAATAATGTACACATATTCTAATAATAATAACAATAAATGACCATGTGTATAAAAAAAAATTGACTACAACAATCTCAAAACAATTAGATACATATAATTTATTTTAATAAATAGAAAGTTTTTGTTTTGGAAGGAGAAGTAATAAAATAGAAAATGCCTCTTGTTACATCTCTTAGGAGTAGTACAATGAACAAGGAATATTTTTGGACCAGTGGTTTAAACATAGACAGACATGAGTTAGAATTTTTGAGCAAGAGACATCAATGAATTAATCACATTATCAGTATAATAAGTCAATAAATATTAACTAAAAATACAGGTAAAAATAATAAACTTTTTACTTACAGAAAGCATATTTCTGAAGATATTCCAATTAAAAAATGTATTAAGTCAAATTTCTATTTTCCTAGTAGAGTATATAAAACTGACAACATATTATTTGCATATAATATACACATTATATATA
>KZ809678.1:63184-81704 GCA_000696205.2 Oncopeltus fasciatus
TATATATATATATATTAAAACATTGTATTAGCCACTACAAAATAATTGAGCTTGTTGAATGAAAAATGTCAAAAACTGTGAAAATAGAATTTTGTGCTAAAGGGTATCCAACAAAAATCAACTTGGTAACCTAGAAAACAAAATAAATTAAGTTACGTCAAATTGAGAGGACTTTAGTTAAAAATAAAATTTCTAAATATATTGATTATTCGTATATTAAAAACCAATAAATGAAAGAATCTAGTATATTTTTAAGTTGAAAAAAGAAATGATTATAGCAAAATTTATAGTGAAGAAAGACAATTAGAAGGGGTACTTTCCCAAAATTCAGTTTTTTTAGTTATTGCAAAAAGTAAATTGCTTACAAAAACAATAACACTGCTGTTAAAACAAATTTAATCTGCTAATAAAAGTATAGGATTTTCACAATTGACCTAGAATTAATGACTGCAGTTAAAATCCACATTTTTCTACAATACGAAACTGGGTAAAATGTAATGTCATAAAAAATGGGTCAAGGGAAAACCTGACATAATCTTGAAATTTTTAAAACTGATTCTATGTAGACTCATAATTTATTTATGTCACCCTAAAGAGATCTAAGCAGAATGCAGTCAATCATTTTTCAATGCAGCTAAAACTTTCATATCACATACAATCAAGATTTTTTTATTTTGTTTTGGTAAAACAATTAACAAAAAGCTAATTATGTAATCTTTTCTTCTTTATAATTTTTCACTAATAAGTATTTAATTAATTAATTAAAAAACATTCACAAATTTCAGCTGAATTACTTTCAAGTGGTCTCAAAATATTCAGAAAAGTATGTGGGCTGTGCCTATTTTTGAGAAGTTGGCAGCCAAAATTGTGTTTGATTACTAACACTTGAATGTATATATTTACTGAAGATAAGGCCAAATCATCAGAATTATAAAATAGAATATTAAGATTTTAATTAATTTTTTACTACTGGAAGGCAAAGAGAAGTTTATAACGTACAAAACTATTATTATCCTGATTAAGTATTACAAAAATAACAAATAATTTATTATTTTTAATCATGGATACTTTATATTAAAAAGTGTTAGAATTGAGCCAAAGAGAGTTTTAGAATGCCAACTATGTTAAGTCAGTAGTAGATATAGGCAGGACAAGTGCGTTTTAAAGATTTTGATTTAGACATAAAAACCCAGTAAATACCATATGTTTAAGAGCTGATTCTGTCTTTTCAGGAGCTAAAATTGAACATTTCTGAGTTAAAGTTAGTCAAGCCCATCTACAGTGTGAGCAAACACGTGACACTATTCAGGTAATATGGATAAAGTGGGATATAACGCAAATGTATTTTTAAAGAATTAAAAGTGAAGACTAAGTAGTAAAGCAAGACGCCAACATAGCTTCAAATGGTATATTATAAATAGTTTAAAAGTATTATAGAAAACTATATTTCTTGTGATTTATAAATCAATTTTTTTATGTATAAATTTAAGCATATACATAAAGAAACCATAATAATTAAGATGAGATAAATTAAATTACAATATGGAAATAGAACAAAGGAGATTGTACCTGAGATCCCTGGTGCATATGAAATAATAATTATGCCATATGAAATAAATATAATTATAATATTTCTGCTATTTTTTGATAAAAAAAGAGGATTCCTAAAAATTAAATGGTAAATATATATTAGATGATTTTAATTAGGGTTCGGTCAAGGTAGATCCAGAAAACACAAATTTAAATATGTATTTTTTGGATCTACCTTGACCGAACCCCAACTAAAATCATCTAATAATAATATCTACGGTCAAAAAAACTCTCCTTTTGGTAAATATATATTGTGAGAGCGTTTGTGTAGATAATCCATAATAAAGAAAACCTGCTGATTAGGGGATCACATATTTTAATGATAATTTTTCTAGATCTTACTTGTGGTTTACTGGTGCAACCATTGCTGAGAAAGTACCTAATACTTCTCTGAGCTAAATTTTGTTAGTTATTAAGTATTAGAGGAAGATATTTGTTTGAAGATAAAACTAATATATCATCAAGAAAAGATAGTTTGAATGCAAAGACCTGAATCAGTTTGTAACAAAAAAGAAAAATTGATTGATGTTTGGATAGCCAGTATCAACTAATTTCTTAAAACATCCTATGAGAATAAAAATTACATAATTTTACAAAAATAAAATTTGGTAAGAAAATTTGGGGAGAAAAATTCTGGACATTATCTAAAACATTGCTCTAATACCAATTCTAAAAAGAGTATACAATCTAAAATGAATTTGTCAGTTATTTAACTTCCTATAGCTATCAGTTTTTATAACTTGGTGTCAACATTCTTATTAAAAAAACTTTAAAAAAAAATAGTATTAAAAATAATTAAAATATATAATCTGAGTACAAAATAATATTGCCCCTTTAATGGTCCAAGATACACTAATAAAAACATATAATACACTTCAAACAATACACAAAAGACATAAACCAAATAAGAAAATCTAAAATTTGAATTATGGTATTTTGGTTCTTTATGAACATGAAAATGGAAAATAAAAAATCCTTTTCAGTCCAGTCTAAAGAGAGAAATACATTTTAACTAAATGCTAGAAAGGACTAGTAACAAATACCCTAAGCTGGTAGAAAAATAATGTGGCTTTAATAAAAAATTAACCCTGGATACAACTGAGAAGTTAAGAAATTGAATGCTAAGATTAGTTCTTCGGCTTTCTTTAAAGTAAGACTTAAATATATTAAATATAGATAACTCAGAAGTTTTGGATAATAAGCAGAAGAATGTAATGCATTTGAACTGATTAAAACAAAGCCTTTTAAGAAGCTTATGAATTTTGAAAATAAAATAAAATATGCACAATTATAAACACAAATAAAAATCCTAATACATACAGTTTAAAATTATAATGAACAAGTGAAATTTATGCAATAATGAGACGACTAAGTTTACGATTTTATTAATACACTGATCAAAAACTACAATTTATAGATATAATTTATCTTTACTTAATCTAGCCTGAATAACAAAAAAGTAGCTTCATTGTGATTTGATGTATCAGCCTTTTTTTCTAACAACATAGACTGGATTTGATTAAAAATCAAGCTTATGTGGGTTTGTAAGCTAGTCAAGAAATCATTATTGTTCCAACACAATAGTTTTTAATAGAGAAGGCACTTTAGAATCCTAAATTTCAAGGAATGTCAAAGAACCAAAAATTAAATGAAACTTGTGTTTTTGCTTTACTATATAGTAATAAGCAGGACTTTTTTCTTTGACTTATCCAATATTCTGATATTTGTCAAGTGAAAATAGTAACAAATTTAAAAAAATATATACATATCTTGGACCACAGAAAACCTTATACTACTCACTACTCAGTATTTATTCAAAAAGCAGTATATTTCTAAATAGTAGAGCATAAATATAAGCAACATTATTTTTTACAAAAATATATGCAGCTAAAAAACTGTGTATTACATTCATTAAAAAATATGCAAGCATCTCCATTGCAGAGAAAACATAAAATTATTGCCATCTATATTTAAAAACTGTTTTATTTTTAAATAAAATTCTTGATAAAATGCATATTCTAATAAAAACAATAACAAAAATCAAACAAACAGAAAACAGGCAATGGAATGTTTACTCAAACCAAAGTCCTTAGTCAAAAATAAAACTTTATTCAAGCTTATCATCAGATTAAATGCTCAAGCTTGAAGGTCACAAAATAAATGACTAAAACAATTTAGAAGATTAAAGAGACTGGATTGACAATTTAAGTTGTGAGATCTGAGATTCGAGGTCTTCGATGCGCTTGTCCCGATTGAGTAACTGCTTTCTCAATAGAATTACTTCTTCACTTAATCGATCATAAGCACGTTGTAACTGTTTAGGAAAAGAAATAACAGGTTATTAGCTCAATGTTATTTCTGATAATAGGCAGTGTTAATACTAAATTACAAAATTTAAATCTGCAAATAAACAAATAATAAATTTCATAGGAATATTAAATTTTTTAGCTGTACTTTTCATGAACATTAAAAAGCTGCTGGTACAAAGAAAAATGGGTTAAAAGGGTGCTGAAATGATACAGTAAGGCTTTCCAAAGTTACCAGCCTGATTTGAAATTGATAAATATGATGGGGAATAAAAAAATATCAATATGACAAATTCACTTCAACTATTATGTTATGAAATTTCATCAATTAGGACTGGTCAAAGACCACAGTTTTTGGCATAAAGTTTTTATTTTGTTTTTAGACAAAGAAATTATGCAAATGTCTATCCCATTATTATGTTTTTGTGTGAATGTTGTGAATGCATATAATTATTGAATAACACAATCAAAAGCACTCAACTGAACAGGGTCATTATAAGTTGTCCTAACAATCACCTTCAACTAAACTCAGTTGAAACACTGTTAATGTGCTCTCTTCTAATTATTAAATTTTTCCCAAAAAATCATTTTTCAACATAATTTTTTTTACTCTTAATTACCAAGTATAAAAAACAATTTAACATAAAAAAACTATTTATTTTGAATTTTCCACTAAATTCAAATAGTGCAGTAGCTTAGAACAAAAATGTTATCAATAAAATGCTATTCATATGCTTCACAAATGTCCAACTAGTGATATATTTTTTAATAACTGAACACTGAAACACTGAAAAAGTTAAATAAAACAGGCATCATCAAAAATAATAGTTTACAGAAATAAAAATAATAATTTGCTTCTGAGTCAAGAACTCTTAGCGCCAATATAATAACTGAGTAGATAAAATTAATTGAGAAAAATTGAGGACAGTATGTGTGTTATGATTAGGCTATATCCCATATCAGATTTATTATCAGTTATATAACCTGAACAGATTTTTTGCTCAGACTATATATAAATAAGGCTTTCTCTGCATATGAAAAAAAAAACCCTTGACAGATCAATAGCTTAAAACGTTCTTCTTATTCTACTCTCTGGAATATTAGAAGAAACAACTCTGCTACCATCAGTTAATCCAAGGAACATGAGGTATTAGTAAAAATGGCACTAATCCCAAGCAGTGAGGTACAACAGTTGCATTGTGAATGATTTGAAGTGATCTGGAATAATATATAGGTCATTAGTCCAATCAAAGCCTGAAGGGACCAACTTTTTATACTCCTAACTTTTGCTCTTTGAGACCTCTGCCAGGATTGCCAAGTTGTTGAGACACATGAGTTGCTTAATTCAAGTAGATTAGGCAATATTAGGAAATTTAATTAAAGCAAATTAGGAAATTTAATTTTTAGGCCAGAGAGGAAAATGATCATAAAACGTATGCCTACTAAAGTTTGCTCTAGTTTAGTTGGTAAATTGGAGGAAGAACTCACAACATTGTAAGTTGTAGCAACATTTATAAATTTCATCCTTAATAAGCATGTTCTATAAACATGTTACAGAAAAAAATAAATAGAAAATTACTCCTATATTACACATTTTACACCTATTATTGTTTCACAAACATTGTAAAGCAAATAACAATGAAGATAAATTATAAATTTTGAACTCCCATTAAACCCCCCTTTCCTCTCATCCAATTTTGGCCAAAAATGAATAGTTACAACAAAAAGCCTAAATACTGAATTTGAATTTAGTTTCTACATTTTAAAAATTATAGGTCCAACCAACACTCAAAATTACATTCTTAAATATATTTCTCAGAATTTAAAAATTTATAATTTTAATATAAATGTTGAAATATATTATAATAATATGCATGTAATGCTAATAATTATATAAAATTACAATTACCTATTTTGTTCAACACAATTTTTTGTAACACTAATAATAAGGGAGATATTAAGATTATAGTTTTTTTCCCGCTCTAAAACCCATCCCACTTGACTGATTTCAGCCAAAAATGAACTCCTTCAATGGTTTGCATAAAGAAGCTTTATACCAAAATTGGTTGAATTATTTTTGAAATTGTAGATGATAGAATGTGTACATATATATTTATATAAAAGTATATACATATATATAAATTTAACAGACCATATTTTTAACTTCCCTAATGTAGGGTCTTTGAGCCATTAAAATTTTTCAAGAGTCGCGTCTTGGTATTAATTTGAATAGCTTGATTTCCCAACAGGAAATTAAAATGCATTGGAAGACTTTTTTAGCCCTTTCAAGAAAAAGACGGCACTGTATAGAGAATCCTAGAGGGGGAAAATGCACCACCTAAGGTAAATATGTGACAAAAAAAAGTCAGAGGAAAGTGGTCAGACTGGAGCACCAGGGACCTCAGACTCTATTTCATTTTAATAATAAGCTATGTACTTACCAAAGAGCTAGCAATGAATGTAAGGAAGCTGTTCACCAGTCTCATAGGAGGAAGTTAGTAAAAAGGTAAGTGTGGACCATTATGAATCTACAAGAATTTTTTTGGCAAAAGTTAAAACCCCAAGGGGAAGGCACAGCAAGCACAACATGAATGTAACAGATAGTAATAGAATCAAGATTACAACAAGCAAAAGATCCTCAACAAATGGAAGCAACACTTCCAAGTATAATTTTCTGAAAATACAGAAAAATGTACTACCAAGAATGAGAGTCCTCAACTTAAGAAAGCCCAGTAGTAATATAAGGTGAAGAGATAGACCACACAATCCAAAGCCTAAAAGCAAAAAAGGCAACAGGAGGATTGGTAATGTGCCTAAATATTTAGCACATGGGGGGGGGGGGGGGTTGTTCTAGGAAATCTTAAGATCCTCTGAAATATATTTGGAGGTTCACTCCTCAAAGGAACCTGAAGAAAACATAAACTAGATATTGTATTATGCATTCCAGGAGCCCCATACTCTTGAGGTTATGACGTTTTATCAGGGTCTCTTTAGCCTGTATTAAGACTGGTTGATTTTAAAATCATGCATGAAACACTAAAGCACTTTCATTAATAAGACATAAGAATTAAAATTGTATAAAACATAAAATTTATACAATATTATTTTGCATTTTTAATGAATTAAACTTATGCATATCTCAAATGGAATCAAATATATTAATAATATATAGTCGGGGTACCAAGGTAGCGTTAGGTTCGCGCAATCCTGACAATGCGGGTTCGAATCCCGCCATGTATCGATTTATTTATCGATAAATAAAAGCTTGTCCTTAACCATGGATGTTTAGAAAGGAGTAGCTAACGGAAGAAAATCCCTCGCTCCATGACTCTCTGTGGTTAAAAGGGAAACTTACACACATAAACACCCCATAAAATTTAAAAAAATAATTTAAAAAATGAAGCAATAAAATGCTCAATCATTAAAGTTTGTTTCTAAATTTTAAAACAAAGAGTGCCAGCTCATTTAAAATTACATTTTTTAATATCTCCATCGATATGTATTTTTTTTAATGTACCAATAATATAATTGATATAAAATTACTTTTAATACCTNAATAAAAATTTATACTCTAAAAAATAAAGTATTGATGTCGGACTTCATGGTTTTGAATATGTCTTAACACATTGAATAAGTCAGTATATGCTCCTGAAACCCTCCCTAAGTAAAGAGAGTGCCTAAACCTCTTCTTGGAGGAAGAATGGCTAATGCTCTGACATGATATGAACTACTTCCACTACAAATTCTGCAAGACCAGTTGGTATACAGCAAGCAATAGAATAAATATTAATAGCTTCTCTTCTGTTTTGAGTTAGCTTATCACATTAAGAAGGAAAGTTATCCATATTTAAAAATTAAATACATAAAACTTCTAGTCTGATATTTTATATTAATACACTTTGCATTATATCTATTGAAAAACAGTGAAATAAGACCATTACAAACAGAACAAGAAAGTTATAAAATACAGCTGTCTGGTTTACTTAACAGCACAGCAAATTATCTAATTATGTTTGCTTCAGCTATAAGATGTCACAATTGGTTTTATTTTTGGTTATTAATTTTTCTTTCATCTCCTATAGTTTCTTAATTAATTCATTAATTATACTGATACAGGTCCATCACAAACTTATTATTAGTAATTTTGTTTCTTTTTAAACAACAATGAATAAAGCCCTCAAAGCGAGAAATGGTGGGGATGATGCCTCAGACCTGTAGGGACAAGTCAGTTCTCGCTGGGAGTACTTGCTAGGAGCTCCATAAATGCCTATCGGTATCAGAATTTTCTTTCTTCCTGATTCAGGACAACTGGAGTTCTGAAGAAATCCCGAATGGGGAGAACTTAAGGAAGACATTTGAAAGAAAACCATGGTAAATTGAGTGAGACCAGCCTAACTGGTCTTACCACTGAGTGAGACATACACAGTTTTAAATTTGCCCATGGAAGATCTTTTTTTTTTTTTCTTTTTTTTTAAGCTCACAATATTTATTTTATGCTTAAGAAGAGTTTATTATTTTATGTATATTGATAGATAAAGTTTTCCTTTAACTTAATTTATGATTGATTTCATGTTTAATGGTTACAGTTTCAATAATTTTAAGTTACTTTCACTTTTTCTACAAAAATTGAAAGAGGAAACTGCAGAAAATCTCATTGTTTCCTAAATATAAAGTTCATAATCAATGCTCTCAAAGTTACAACTAACCCAACTAAAAATACCACATAAGTTGGTGATACATAATTTCTAATAACACACCTATAAAAATTCACTCAGTTCTACCCAATTGCTTGGACCTGTTCTTCTTATTGAAAAGTACTATGAGGACCACTAAGTACAAGATGGTACAAAAGATTAAATTTTTACCAAGATATTCCAAAGAGCCTTGAAAATACTAACCATTTCCTCTTTTGACTGCAAAACATGGTTATTGATGGTATTTTGAACAATATCCGGAACAGAATTTTCTCGCTGCTGAAAGTAACAATAATATCATGAAAATTTATAATAACAATAAAATTTTGTATTTGAAGAAGACATACACACATACGATATGCCTGTGTGAACACACACACACACTCTCTCTCTCTGAAGGAAGTAGATAAGTCTTAATTAAACAAAAAAAATCTTACATCAAGAGGTCTGTAATCAGGAATAGTTTGATGACTAAGAAATGCCATTTTCATGAGATGTTTATTTGCAGAAGAGCCAGTATTATTCATCTTCTCACTGTCAGTTGAAATCTTTGGTCTATGAGTTCTTATTGATACACCTATAAAACAAAAAATCAATGAATCCACAATTCAATATTAAAATTCACAAACATGCATAGGGTGAGGCTGTAGAGTGATGGCTATCACGCGTGCTAAAGGTACTGGGTTTGCATACTGGTTTCCCCAGTCCTTTTCCAGACTATTAGTTAAGAAGTTCCCTACCAGGGTTCACGATAAGTCAAGAGGGAGGATTAGTATTACTTTAGCTAAAAAAAAATTTATTGCCTCCCTCCTCTCTCAAATTAACAGTAAATTTTTCTAGATTTAATTCAAACCAAATTTAACAAGAGAATTCATACCTGTTTTTAGAGACATTAGAATAGGAGGTTTGCTTACTCCATTCATCCAATCAGATGCCGAGACAGAAGGAACTGGTGCCATTGTGTCAGGATACAAATCATCTTGAAATTGATCACTCTGAAGAAAAAAAAACTTATAGAGCAGTTTATAATTACAATAAAAACACAAAACATGACCCATAATAATGAGTTTATATGCACCTCATAAGATTTTGGTAACAATGGTGTGAAATTTGGATAAATTGATTTATAAATATTAGATTAATACGATAACTTGACTGGCAACATCTTTGCCTTTCTTAAAAAGATATTAGACAAACTACATTTGTTGTATCAGTCAGAGGTTTAATACTTATATTCAGTATTTGATACTTCCAAAATGATTCGTAATACCTACTTTTCTAGGTACAATCATGGACAATGGCTCACACAGTGGTTTTGTAGTATGAAGTTTATAAAATCTAAATATTTCACACTGGTTTACATTGCATCCCCTTTTTGGCATCACTCCAAGACTTCTCTGGAAAAAAAAAAAAATTAATATTTTCTTAAATGTAAATAATATCTCACAGACCTAGTATAATCAAAAATGTATTTTGCTGCATTGTAGCCTATGTGCATGTTTAATTAAAAATTAAACTTTATTACAAAGAAATTATGTAAGTTTAAGGGATAACTTTACTGCTTGAAAATTTAACTAAAAAATTCATGAAATAAGAGAATTTGATGGACTGGGATATAAAGAAATGAAATCAGTAATTATCCATTTTAAAACTTGTATTTACACATATAATTTTATTTTAAAAAATAAAATAAAAATTCAAATGGATAAATTAAAATGGAACAAAGGTAATGCATCAACAGGATTGGTAGAAGTTGACAGAAATCAGTATTGCTCGAATTTTCACCCTTCCCCTTCTAATTGGCAGATATGTTAGCCCTGCTATGTGAGGAATTCAAGTGCTGTGGAGTGTTCAGATTGAATAGAAGTAAATTCTATAGGAGTTACTTGTTTGTTATAGAACCAATAGGTGAATTTGAAAAACATTTACAGTTTTTGATTCATTAGACAACAATTTGGTAACTATAAAAGGTTTTATTTGGGAACTGTGCATTTTTTTTAGGACTAAGTAATTAATATTGCTGGACTTATTCCAGCTAAGCAACTGGAGTAGATCGAAATTAGAATAAGAAGTCGCACAACTTCTGATGTACATTAGTCCAACTATCAATTAATTTTCTACAACTATGATGATTTGAACATATTTCAACCTGTCCATTAACTGGGGGTAATATCTTGGAGTTAGCACATGCTTAATTCCAAGGCTGTCGGTGAATAGTTTGAATGATGTAAGTATACATACAGAAGATGATGCAAATATAGTTTGGATGAATGTTACAATAGGAAGTCTGAAGTTAAGGCCTCATTAAATACACTGTATTTTCAGTAGTCATGTCATTTAACACAAATACTTCAATCTATTTAGAAAAAGCATAGGACTATTTTAACTCCTATAAATAAGAGGAATTTTTTTTCTTCAAATTGACCAGAAAAATCTTGGTGAATTCAGTCTCCAAGGGTCTGGTGGCCTTAGTGTGGATTCTATAGGCCATTTATTAGCATTTTTTTTAGCATATTTTACACAGGATCTTATTTTTTCTTCAATTTCTTGATCTAAGTCAATGAATCTTCCCACAGAGCCAATTCCTTGGAGAGAACAATTACAATTTATGCTTCGTGTAATGATGAAAAAAGTTGTTTTCCTAGTTGGGAGTTGGTAGGGAGAGTGATAACATAAATTTCTCAGGAAATATATCATCATGAGAGAATAATTCATGTCTGATTTTGAAATAAGGCAAAAGTTTGTCAGAGAATTATTTTGGCTGTCAAATCAAAATTGAAAGAAAAGGGTTCCTCGATGTATCTTGCAATTTCTTATTACCTACTTAAAATTGGTAGGCATTCGTATTGTCATAAAATATTTTGGAAACAAACTTTTCTTTTCTTATTTCTAATTTTTATGAATGATATAATTATTTCTATAAATCTGTTATGCAGATTTTTCCATTTTGACAGCTCCTCTCTTGTCCTACTTAGAATGAAAACCTAAAATTTGGAAAATAAATTTAAAATGCACATTAAGAAAAAAAATTTTATTTCATCATTTTGTCTGAACCCTAGCTACCTCTAAATCGTATATCTTCTTGAAACATCTTCTCTATCTGAACTATAACAGTAACTGCCGTGAAGCAGTTATTCATAAGCTTCATATGAAAATTCCCAGTTTTTCATAAGCTATGCCATATGTTAAATTGAAGTATTATTATTAATAATAGAAATAAATAACAAATATTAAGCTTTATATTCAACAGGAGAGTTTGTTGACCGTAGATATTATTCTTAGATGATTTTAGTTGGGGTTCGGTCATCATACTCTTGATATCACATTATATTATTGAAATTCTCTATTATATTAATTTCAATTATTATTGTATTCTCATGACATTGTATTTCTACAGCCCTGAAGATGGCTTACAATGTAAGCCGAAACGTTGGCAGATAATCCTTTATTAAAAAATACATTTTTTTAAATTTGTGTTTTTTGGATCTACCTTGACCGAACCCCAACTAAAATCATCTAAGGATTAAGCTTTATAAAATTTCATTTAGTATTAATTATAGGATATTTTTTACCTTTTGGTTGCCTGGATTTATTTATTGCAAAGTAGAGCCAGATACCAAGACAGAAGGTGAGTTTGAAGAATGGGATGAATAATAAAAGGACAATTGTGCAAAACTTTTTAATTTTTTTTTAGTATTAATTGGTTCTTGTATAACTAATTGGTCATATATGTTGGTTATGTCTATAGTTTAATCTTTATCTTCAGGTGGATTATTTACTGTTAACAGTTCACTATTATTTGTAGATGTAGAGAGTGTACTTATCAGTTTAATAGTACTCTCAAGATTTATTACATAATTTAATAGTTTTATTATATGAAATAGCAGATTGATTTTTGGGTTAAAGATTCAATTAAGTGAATTTGGAACAGAATCTGTTAGTAAGTGACACTATTCCTTTGAATACAATTATTTCTTGGTTTATATATTTTAGATTCCAGTCTGAGATGTCACTGAGTTAACATCGGCTCCACTTCTATCATTGGTTTAAGTAGTATAAACTCACTATTTTCTGGGGGGTTTTTTGTACTAGAGAGGGCAACTATTTCTATAAAATATTCCAGTTATTGAGTTCGTGACTGTGGTGTTAGTTATGGGATATATGACACCAGTTGAGGAAATTTACTGTGCTTATCAGGATGACTGAGCCCTCAGAAATTAACTTATCTTCTGCCATCTTACTGTTTTCATAAGCCCTCTTTCCCCACCAGTAGAACGCCCTACAGGTGACTTTATTTTTATTTCTATTTAAAGTACTCTTCACATCTGTCATCATGCCTCAGTGCTCAATAAGTAAAAATGCAATTGGTTGCGGGGACTAATGTTCTCTTGCAGGTTTAGGGTGCAAGGCTCTCTATCATGGGTGATGCTTATGATTATGAGGAGGCAGATGTAGATACTTGGAAGTTACTCAGAAAGAGCTGGTTTTGCCCCTAGAGTGAGAAAGCCAGGAATGCTACACCTCCTAGTGAGAGGCCCACTAGTCCCACGAAGCAGAGTGCCTCGCTTACATGTGACCCCCACATTCCAGCCATACTCGAGGTACTCAAGCATCTTGAAAACAAAAGTTCAGGTATTAAGTCTACATTTGATACATATGAGAGGGGTTTCAAGGATATAAAATTTTCCTTAGAGGCTTTAGTGTCTAGTAGTACTGACCACTTAAGACGCCCAATAAAATCAAAGAATGCTTAGAGGGCCAGAGTTAGCATTATTCACAGCTGAATGAGAAAAATAAAGTTGTAAAAAACAGGATGACAGAGTTGGAGGTGGGAATGAATCGAGCGGATCAAGAGGTGAAATACAGGTCCGCGGAAGTGTGAGGAATACCTATGAGGCCTGGTAAGTTGCCCGAGGCCCTGATGATGAGTATGGGGTTGGCCTTGGCCTCAAGCTTGTCCTAGGAGATTTTGACAAGGTGGTGAAAAACAGGCCAAGGGGACACTGCCACCCTCGACCTCCTGCTATTTTTGGTTTGTTCAGCAGTCAGTAAGAGAAGAATTTGTGAGACTGAGGAAGGTCAAGTGGGATTTGTTGACAAGGCTGGGAATAATTGACAGCCACGCTACTTACATAAGCGAGATAGGACTAACACGAACAAATGTCTCTACTACCTTTCCAGGCAAAAGGGAGTAGCAGGAAAAGTGAAGTATGTCTGGTTGGGAATAGGAAGAATTGCTGTTGATGAGATGATGACTGTCCAGTCATAATTATTAATTGCCCTGAGGACCTGGATATCTTTGGATGACGCCTTCGACTTTGCGACCTTCACTCGCCCACAGACTGACCTTTCCACGATTGTACATGCTTTTTTTTCCCAATAAGAATTATTTTTCTGTGATTTCATATTTTTATTATTTGTGTTGAATTATGTAAATTTTTTTCTCTAACATATTTTTAAATTTCAGAGGCTTTAATTTTATTGAAAAAATTTTCCATTGTGTGACTAGTGACTAAACAACGTGTCATGTTAACGCCCAGTCCTTTCCCCTGCACACTTTGAAGAGTTCCAGGAATTCTACACGGATAATTTTTACCAGATCATTGCAGTAACAGAAATCTGGCTAAAACCCTATATCCCTTCCTCAGTAATAAGCCTACCTAACTACTTGTTCTATTTACCAGTTAGCTACCAGTTGCCAGTTAGTTATCAATTACCAGTTACCAATTACCTGCATCAAGATCAAGAGGATCGCATGGGTGGGGGTGTTGGTCTTTTTGTTCATGAGGATATGCAAGCCTTGAATACTCTCTCGCCTCAATTAATCTCCATATTGAATTCCTTTTTTGTGTTTATCGCACTCCTCTAGACTCCTTTAGATTTCTCCTTTGAGGCCTCATTGCAACATAAGTTCCCTTCTTCTCAAACATCATTATTTGTGGCGATTTGGATTTGGAGAAGATATATTTCGAGTTTTGTTTTTCCCTTCAATTTATTCACTGTTTCTTTTTCCTCTACATATCATTCACTATTCTCCAACACTTGGCTAGACTTTTTCGTCATAGATTTCTCTGAAAATATTCTTTCTTCATCCCAAGAACATACAAGCTTCCCATCCAATCATGATATGATTCAGCTGTTCTATAACTTAACCACTTCAATACTTACTCCTAAATACGTATCATTTCGAAAAAATTATTGTCTTACACAATAAATGCAAGGAAGTTAGAATAAAAAATCTTGTTATCGCCAGTCCGGCTGAGGTAGCAAGATTTTTTTTTCTAACTCCCTAGCACTTCTTGTTTAAAATTAACATGGGATTAAATACCACAATGAAAATCATTATTAGATTGTCTTACGTTTCAGTCTATTCAGGATGACTAGGAAGCATCCAGATTGGGATCTAGTGTTTTCAGGGACTTTCATTGATACCATGGTCAATTTCCTCCCGACAACTCTTCTCACCATTCTCAATAAGCATGCTCCTAATTAAAACCACCCTTATTTGTCACCCTCCTGCTCCATGGATTTGTGAGTTAAGTAGGCTTGACGCACGAGGCGTCATCTGGGTAGACGACTAATTTTACAGAATCTCAGAAATTATGCTCAATCTTTGTTAAAGAAAGCAAATAGAATATCTTTTCATGGTGCTTTGTCCTCTGCTCCAGATTCTAAATCTAGATGGAACTTACTTCATCGTCAATCTCTCTGTAAGTCTACCAGATCAACTGTTTACCCTGCAACCCCAGACGAATTCAATGTGCCTTTTTCCTCAGTTTCTTCCTAACCTTTGACATACCAATTACCCATACCTAAAGGCCTATCTTTCAATGGTAATTACTTTTATTTATCTTATATTACTCCCTCTGACATATTAGAAACCGTCATAAAAATCCGAACAATTTGGTCTCTGAAATCCAATCCGAAATTATGGTCTCCCAATTTATTTTATAAAATACTCTTCAGTCTATTCACACCAGACTATGTCTTTACACCACAGTCTGATCTTTACACTCCCACTTATTTTCCTGATCATATTGTTATGGATTAATAAACTTACAATGTCAGCCTCGAGGAATCATTATTTTTGTTCAAGTATTTATTTCATTTTCACCACTTCTTTTTATAAATACTCATTTATGAGTTTTGTATATTTACATTAATGAGTATTTTCTGAGCCTGAAAAAACCTTTTGTAAAAGACACTTAATATTATTCAAGGGGATTCTGTTAGTCCCAGAATAAAGTTTATTTTCTTCTTCTTCTTGTTTACAGGTTATACGCTCAGCACTTTTAATTTTGTTTCTTTTTCTAGTTTATAAACTGGACGCTCTTTATTCCAAACTGTATCACCAGCATCTTGTACAATTTAAACATTTCATATCTAGTACTACAACTCTTTCATGAGGAATTCTTTCACATTTTTCCTAAAGATTCCCTAACTTGCCAGTTATTGTAAACTGTACAATGGAGGTCTAACTTTTATAGATAAAACTAAAAATGTGCATATTCTGGCAGCCGAGTAAGCAATATAGTTATAGGGGACTTGTTACATGGTATGATTTTTATTATTTTACTTTCATTACATCTAAGTCAATATTAGCATTGGGAACAATAAGGGACAAAACAAACCTCACAAAACTTTTACATGTTAATTACATGTGTAATATGTATGTAAATAATACATTTATAATATAATGTGTTATATGTAATATATATTTTACATGTATAGCTTTTGACAGAAAGCTAATTTAAAACATTTTAAAAGATAAAACTCAGGTATAGACCAAAGATTGAAAACTTACCTGTGGTAGACCAGAGAGATATTGATTTAAGAAATGTACCCAAGGTTCTGAATCAACAATTTCATAGTAACGAATATTGCCATCTCCCTATTCAAACAAAATTATGATAGAATCATTAAAAAAATACAGAAACTTCAATATAAAAATTTCATTATTACTTTTAGAAGATGCTTAAAAAACAATATACCTTCCCAGCCAAGAACAGAATACTAGTATCGTAATCATAAAAAGGAAAAATTATTCCTGAAGATGAATCAATGTACTCATTGGCCAATGGGGTGGTCAAGGAATTCTCATTCCAAATGGCTAGTTGACGATCACTTGATTTAGAAAATCCCACACTTGCAAGGAGACCATTTTTTAAATAAACTGCTTTGCTACATCTATTCCCACTATGACATAAGCCCTCCTGAAAAAAAAAAAAAAAAATTTGAAGTTTTAACTAATATAATAATAGCATAAAAATATATTTAACTGAATAATCTCATTGAACCAGAGGGAAAAAAAAGAACAGTTTTATATAATACTAAAAGGCTTTCCAATAGAAACCAGCATGGGCAATAGCATTAAAAAGAAAGGAAACAATAGTTTGAATACAAACTAAATGAGTAGTGAATATAGTGAATGCAGTATTCTCCAAGGTGAGGGAATATTGATGAAGGTCATACCTTCGATGATTGGACAAAAATGTAGAACGGCTTTAGAAATGGTTAATAGTGCAAGGTCATAAGTGGAGTAGTTCCTCAGTGTGGGTGTTAAAGCTCTGGAGAAGAATCTAAGACACTCCATCCCTCCAATAATTTCTTTGTCCGCAGCATCAGATGTGACCGAGATGCCCAGAGGTTGCTGCTAGGTGAGCAAGGTTGGTTGCTTCAGTACTCCAAATTTTTTCTTCTAGCTTATGAACTGGACACTCTTTATTCAAAGCTGAATCACTAGGATCTTCATAATTTAAATATTTCATAACCTGTGCAGAAACTTCTTCAAGAGGGGTGCAACTACATTTTCCCAAAACACTGCCTAAACTCGGAGAGAATGCAAGGAATTTTTTTACAGAGCCTCTATATCCCCTGGCCTAGTTGCTGCCAAGATTACCTGCAATCATGTTGGTAAGTTCTGAAGCCACTTTCAGACTAAGGACAGTTACAGTACTGTCATACCTTCCATTGTCCGTCTTCATTGGTTTCTACAAACCATCTGTTGGTGAGCGCTTTCGGACATTGCCCATCTTCTGGCCGAATACATGTATCCCTCAGTTATATTGTTCAGTTATTTATTCAAAAGAACAAACCTCTATCTCAGTTATTAGATTACAGAAAGACTTATGACTTTGAAGCACTTGTTATTGTGGGAATAATTTTATAAACTGGGACAGAGTGAATAATTTATTTGAATCACGAAAAATATACAATAAGGCTTCTCTACATAAAATGCAACGCTACACAGCTTTCAGATAAAAATTGCTCATATAATGGTCGGCATGTTGCGGGGGGAGTCACTCAGTCCTCATTTCTTTGAAGAATTTCTTAGGTCCTATGATGTAAATGGCATTAATAAATTACTGTGTTTCTGTATTAAATATAGAATGATTTGATTGTTTTTTTCTGATGCAATTATTTTGAAATTATATAGCTCATAAAAAGTTCAGAAGTTAAAAAAAAAAAAAATAAAAAAATAATGGCTTATAAACCATAAAATGAAAGGTAAATAATCTAAAGGGTTATTGTCACTATTAATGAATACAGAACTATCATACCTTCTATTATCCATCTTCATTGGTTTCTGCAAACCATCTTCTGGAAATTCTGGATAATAAAAGGTATGGTAGTTCATAAAATGAAAGTTTATGGAGCAGGTTAAACCCGATTCTAGATTGTTTAATTTTTCAGTATAACTTCTAAAATATTTCTTTTATAAAAACAAATGTTTGAAGAGGGGTTCATTACTCAAAAGTAAATATAACGCCTGCAACATTGAAAACAATTATTTGTGTTGAGACTTGTCAATTCAGGTATCCCCCACAAAATCAGACAAAATCATCTGATTTTATGCAGTAACAGACTTTTTTTTTTTTTTTTTTTTTTTTTTTTTTTTTTTTTTTTTTTTTTTTTTTTTTTTTTTTTTTT
>KZ809679.1:56629-81134 GCA_000696205.2 Oncopeltus fasciatus
AATATTATAAACGCCAATATATATATATATATATCTGTGTTATGTCAATAAGTATAAAAGAAAACAAACTATGTTACATTAATGTTGTATAAAGGAAAAGAAGAAATCCCAAACAATTAGATCTCAGTAAAGAATTGAAGGTCTCTGTTCTAAGTGGCTGGCAGTCTCCTCTCACGAATGAAGATTCCTCATTACCAAGTCATGGCCTCTCTCAATGAACTTACATCAGACGCTCCGCGGTGGAAATTCGCACGCTGCAATAGCGTCACCAGCTGACTGTGACACCGGATGTCAGGGACGTCTGTCTTCCAGTATTGCAGCTCGCAAAACCTTTTTGTACGTCTGTCTGTCTCTGTGTCTTAGTCTAAGGTCGGCAATAAAAAAAAAATAAATAAATAAATCAAATTCTGTATTTACGTTCATTTTTGAATGAGACGAGTTTATTAAAAATAATAATAACAAAAATAATTAAGCACGAATAAAATAATAGAATAAATTAAGTCGTTTAATAAAAAACAAACAAATATAAAAAGTAATAAATGGGCAGATTGTTTTTTTAAGGCCGTAAGTGACGTCACGAAACTTCACAACACAGCTAAAGGACTATCATACCTTCTATTATCTGTCTTCATTGGTTTATGGAACCAACAGAAACCAATGAAGACGGATAATAGAAGGGATGATAGTTCTATATTCATTGGTAGTCATAATAACCTTTTAGATTATTTACCTGACACAGCTAAAGGATATTTATACTTTCTATTTCAAATTATAAATAATGAATAAATTCATTTTTTGTAAAACATCTTAATAACTTCTTTATCAAAAATTTTACAAAACACTTTATTGAATAAAATTTAGTTTTGTAACTATTATTTTCTGGACATTTATATGAAATACATATTGAATTATATATTTAAGAATGTAACTCCGCCTGAAAATTATGTTTCATTTTAAGCTCATTGTCTTCTTTGGCTATTATGATTAAATTTATTCGCTCTTATTCATATACATCTTGAATGAAATATGGAAAATATTCTAATGGACGGACTTTTTATATTTTTCATAAGAGACTTTTACAAAGTCTAGTAAATTATTTCACAAAAGTTATTTTCTCAATGAAGATGTGTGATACATTATGTGTATGTATATTTACATTCACGGAGGAATACTACCTTTTTTTTCAATATTGTTTATGATGAAAAATTTATGATTTCAAATTGGTTTTGTCATGAAAAAGAGTAAGTAAATTTATATGAGTAATTCCATTCAATTCATTATTATTGTATGACATTTAAAAATTATAATANCACATAGATAAATCTATATATTAAAGTTTAAACAAATAATAAAATATTAAATTGTTTAAATTAACAAATGAAGTGCTTAAGAAATGTATAATATAGCACATGAAATGGAAATATAAATATAATTTGTTTTGTCATGTAAATAATAAAATTAAAGTATAAGCTATAAATAGTTACTTTCAATGAATTTAAAAAAAAATATCTTTTGACTAAAATTGTAATGGTATTTTTTATAAGGTAAATCTCTTTATTTATTACACAAAAGTAGTACACACACAAAAAACTGTTTCTTTCTAATAGTGACAATAAATATAGGAAAATAATAGTTCTGGCTACCCCTCTAAGGGGGAAAACCAGGGTATGGAGGGGGATTAATTATCTAAGGAAAATAAGGTTGTCTATCAACATTTCTTATCTAATTGTAAAATATGGTGAATATACTATTCTGTGTTTGAACACATAAATTACTTTAAATCATAACTTTTTTTTTTTTGTATTTCGTTGTTGTTTGTTTTTGTTTTATGTTTTATTGTAGTATTCACTATATAAATCTAATTGTATTATATTGTGCTTTATTAAAATTTTTAATCAATTGTTTCAATTTTAATTGTTAATTTACTGTTTAAGTTATATAATTTATATTTCTGCTTTTAAAATGGTTTTGTATCTATATTTGTGTATGTCTGTGTGTTCGAATATAAATTATTGCACACCAAGTACTATATAACGTAATGTAAACAAGCACTAAAAAACGGAAAACATTTAAAAGAATGGATAACAGATTTAACCCCAGATAAACCCCAACAGTCAGGGCGTAATAACCATGATGTTGATCCCCCTATAACCTGATCCTAATCCTAATGATAATTAAGGTAAAGTAATCCCACATTTCATTATTAATTTGAATAATACTTTTTCTGGTTCCCGGTAGGATTCAAATTAAATTACTTTTTTTTTGTGTGTGTGTGTGTTCTATGATATTTTAAACTAGGGGGAGGGGGGTGCAATTTTCAACTTTCTCATTTACTGCGTTCCGGCCAATAATTACTGCTGAGTAGGACTTTTCCTGGTTTTTGCTTTAGTGTTGTTCACTTCTTTGATCTTTATTCCGACAATCACAAAAAAGAATTGGAGTTCACTTGATGGGATTTCACCGGAACTCAAAGAGGAAGAAAAAAATGGTGTCCAAAGCTGACCTGGAATCATGAAACGTCAAAAACTAAGGTGAAAATTGAGACAAAAGAATCGTCTAGACCTTCTGGAATCTATATAGCACCTGTAATTATACTGCTATACAGTATTTTTCTTTGGAAATTCTCATTCAACTGAAAATTTTCATTAATTCTGAAGAATTTGTATGAGATGAGTAATAAAAGTTTTCGATATTATTAAAAAAGAGAATAAATATTTTCATCAATAAATAGTACTAATATTTATGAAATTTTTGCCACCAGTTAGGGTTTCGGTGGAAAAGACTATCTGCAGGCAGTTATAATATTATAAACGCCAATGGAATTGAGAAGCCTTTTCTTTCTCAATAAAAGCCTGCTTCCCGCGGGGATCGAATCGAATGCCTGGCGTAAATCATCAGTCGTTAACATTTGATCCAGGTGGCAGCATGTCACTTCTCGCCTTCATGATAGCTCTGAAGATGACTTAAAATGTAATCCGAAACGTCGGCAGATAATAAAAAATAAATTTTTTTATTGTTTTTTTATTGGGTCAACCAATTGCGAACTGTTTAGCTGAAGAAGAAACATGATAAATTGTAAATTACACTTTTAATTAGTTAATTAGACTCTTTTAGGCTTTGGTAAATTGGGGTTTTGAGACTCCCTACACAACCAAAATACAGAAACAATAAGCAGAAAGGAATTGTCAAACCATTAATAGTCAACTCCAGCATGCATCATTTGTACGTATAGAGCTATGCACTATAAGTAAAGTACTATTTTAATAAGATTTTTCTCAAATAAATCAAGCTATTCACATAGGTACTATAACTTTTGAAAAATTTCAATGTATCATGCATAGAAGAATCTTGCCCCTCCGCAGTTTCATATCTTCCTTAACAAGTTTTTCATAAAAAAATATTAAAAATAATAATGTAATAGTTAAAAAAATTATAATTTACACCTATTATGTTCCTCAAAGTTTTTCACATGTTGAATAGCAACAAAGTTATTACTATTATTAATTTTGGTCACCCTCTAACCTTCCACATCCTCTACTTATCTTATTTCAACCAAAAACAAACAATTTTATAAATTATAAGCCTAAATACCGAATTTGATCTCTATTTTATAAAAATATGAGAGCCCACCTAACACTGTAAATAGCATTCTTAATATATAAATGAAATGCCCTTTGGTCCTCCTCNTACATATTTTTTTTTTTAGTACTAATAATATTAGAAGATTTCCTAAGCCTCCCCTTTCAATTGATTTGAAAAATAAAATAAATTACATACAAAATTCGGGTTCATTGATCTAAAAATTAATGCAGGTTATATATATATATGTGTGCGTGTGTGTGTGTGAGTTTAGTTGTGTAATGCATTTTCAAAAAATCTTACCAAATTCGGTAATTATGCTTATAATTGCAAACCGTTGGAAGAATTTGTTAAAGCCTTAAATTGGTAGAGGGAGAGGGGGTGACCAAATTGAAAAATCGTCAATATCTTCATTATTGTATGAGAAATTAAAATTGTTATGTGATAAAATGTATTACAAGTAATTTTGAAACATTTTTATGAAATGTTAAAATCATGCATTTAAGAAGCTAATTTCGAATGTTGAGCTAGCCCTTTGATTTTAAAAAGAAAGATATAGGATTTTACTGCACACCGTTGAATTATTTAATTTTTAGCTTAATAGTCGGATCAGAGAAAAGGGAGATTCACAAGAAAAACAAAATTTATTGTCGAAATATCTTTTCTTTAAATTGAGTTATGGAACACTTCATATAATATAATAAGTATAAAATAAAACTCTGTGTTCTTTCAATTTTTATTCATTTACAAAAACAAAGGAAATACTTATGAATAAAAATACAATGATTGACTAACACTTCCTTCCCTAGCCAGTCTTAAAGGCCTTGTCTCTAACAGTGAATGCCCTCATCAGATTAGAAGACTAAATTCGTCATTTATTGACCATCTTTAATTAATCACCAGAATGATGGGCTGACCACACACCTTCTCTAGTGTATCCTGGGTCACAAATAAACATCCCTAATATGTGTTTCCCCCTTAGTCTCTATGATCTGTTGCATAACTGATTTATATTACTATATAATTACATATTTCCTAGAAATATCAGTGTTAAGAATGAACACTCCTCGAAATTGAGGCACAACTTTGTAAACAAGCAAAACTGCTTTTAATTTTAAATTTGTGGGTAAAATCCTGAATGGCTATATTTTAATATCTGTTTTAGAATTATAAAAAAGGTGATTGTAAATTTTTTCCTTCACTTAAAAAGGAAATATTGATATATAAAGTCAGAAAAGTTGAATATAGACTGTTGATTAATCCGAAACATCCTAATGGGTAAAAAAGTGTTATCTTCCTTTTTCCTCTATTATCATTAATTTTTTATTATAGCATTGTCATGAAATGCATTTTAGTTCTAATTTTAACAAAAAACTGTTTTAAAAAGTGTAACAATCATGGGTTTATGAAAGGCAAAAAGGTTTTGTCAGAGGTTCCTCAGAGAAAAATAACCGTCAATATATTTAAAAGTAAATTTTTGCCAAAATTTAGTGTTCATCTTATACCTCCTATGTATATACAATAAAATATGGATGACAAAAATGGAAGTTTAATAAAAACTCACCTGACCTGCCTGAAAAGAAAAAATTCATAGTTGGATTAGTAATATATGCACGCATGAGATAGAAGGCTTGATATATATCAATATATATTCTACACAACTACCAGGACATCAACTGAAAAACTTGATGTGAAGTTAGTTCCCCAAATTGTGGCATAATTGGACATTTGGGAACATCCTCTTCTAAACTTCATTATATAATATGATAGGGTCACTATAAATTTTTATTTCTTTAGTAAATATAATGAAAAATTAAGGTATTAGAGGATGCATTTTAGAATGTACGTCTGATGAAATATGCTTACCAATGGTCTAAACTAGCCAGAGACTCTTCTCTGGGTGGTAATGTTGTTATCACCTAATCGTAATCAACCCTCTGGGGTGAGGGAATCGAATGTGACAGAAGTGTTGCTCAGGTGATTGAAATATCTTCTTCTTTAAATAACTTTATTGAATAATGTTTCTTAATAATTTATTTTTAACTATATAAAAGTGCTATTTTGGGTTTCAGGGATCTAAATTTTTAAAGTTTTGTTCTATAAAGCATAATACCAATTTCTGTTTTGTGAAACAGTAACAATAAAAATCTTGTATTTCAAATTGTCTCCCACTTCTGGTCATAATAACCAAAAAAGTAGAAGTATTCCCTTTATTCATGTAGTTGTAGTTTATTGAGTTTTATTGCAGTCAAATAAAGAATGCCTAGAGATAAAAAAAAAGATGTATAATTCATTATTCTTATCGACCAATTTTAATCCTACTAGTCTTCTTTAAAGGACATTTTTATCACAGAGGAGGACATTTTTTTTTTTATTATATACTTTATAACTCATGTTATATTTTAAATTATTTTTTTTTTACAACCATACTAAACTATTGATTAAGAATAAAGTATTTTCATATTAATAAAATTTAGGAAATATATTTTACATAATTGTACACAAATAACTATTTATTCATTTACTTCTTAATCATGAAAAACTTATATGAATAAAAATGCATATTTTCAAATCATCATTCTTGTGTTAGTAATGCTGTTTTATTGACATAAGGCATTGCTACCTGTATGTGTAGTATGGTCTCTGGACAGGGTCAGGTGGAGGGGGATAATTCTGATAAATAGGGTTGAGGCCGCCCAATGGAGGAGGTGCGGGAGGCACCCATCTCTGAGATCCAGCATTATTATCCTGAAAGTAAGGAGATTGAGGGTAGGCTTCAGGAATAAGAGCAGGATTCTCAAGTTCAGGCATAAAAGGCATCTGAAAGCTTCTAGCCTGTGCTTCCAAATGTTGACTTGAATTGGTTAATGTGAACATCTGCTGGGCAGCAGCTAGCTCTGCCTGGACTGACACCATCTACACAAAGAAGGATTCTCCAAATGTATTTATTTATTAAGTATTATCAAGATTATAATTTGATTATAGAATGCTAAAAACATATCATGACTCACAATTCTAAATTAAACCACTCTTAAAATCAAGTTATACATCAAATAATGTTGTTCTGTAATAAATCTGATCAAATATTGCTGAATAATAAATGTATATTTATATCTATTATATATTTAAGAAAATTGTATACCTCTCCCTCGGCAAAGAAAAGGACTACTTTCCTAATTAATCTTAAATTCATAACCATGAATAATGGGAGTTAAATTGATGATAGAATGGGAATAATTCCTCTGTAAACTAAGTTGCCCATTTAAGATCAATAAATCCCTCTGAACTTTCCTGTTTTTAATTTATAACTATTTCAACAGGGATAAAACATAAATAAGATGGTGAAGTAATAATTATTCTTATCTAATTATTGATAAGGTAATCAATACAGGTTTTCAATGTATTTCTGTGAAATTCCCACCATTTCATCACCCACCACATGTAATAAATCAAATTGAACTCTATAGAAGGCTGGTCAAATGTGGATAATATATTGATATTATACTATAAACTCTATATAATAGTGTATATATACTATATACACTAAAAATGAGCTCAAAAAGGGAAAAGTGAATCAAGGCCATGGGCTTAATAAAAAACTCTTGTGTACTTTACCGGCTTATATAATTCTACTCATTAATAGAAATTATTTTTGAATAATTATTTTAATGCAGAGTGTAAATTTTTTTTAATCAAAATATAAATCATACCCAATTGATGGCATTGTCTGATGAGAAAATCATTTATTTTATCTTTTTTAAATAAAATCAACCTACTGCAGGATAGGGAACAGAGGAGGTCCCCTTAAAAATATTCTATTTTTTAGGGTAATTTTAAGACATAATACTTATACAGTAGAATATACTGTAATACTGTAAAATATACTATAGAATGTAGAAATAAAAATATATTTGCAAAAAATTTACTGATTTATTATAAGGAATAAAAAACTGTAGAACATTGCTCGGTGAGCGACTGAGTCTAGTAATTTTGAGTCCACTACAAGACTCTCGTCTGAAAGATTCCTGGGTTCTGAGGATGAGACGATCCTCGAAAGCACTGAGCTTTAATAAATAAACATCATTATCACCAAGCGAAGTTTAACACTTTTTTATTCGTCATAACAGTATAGCTTTGCCCCAGTACATTAAAAAAATTACTTATTTATCTTTTCAAGATCTAGAGCCTCAAAAACTCAATAATTCTTTCATTTAAGACTTAATTATAATAGAAAATGGTTCAGATTGCATAAATTAGATTTTATAAATTTAAAAAAAAAACTTTCAAGAACAGCGGAATCAAAAAGTGATATAAACATTTAAAAAATGCAATAAGGTAAAAATATAGTAGAATTTTGCTTTGAAGCTTTCAATCTGCTGATAGTTGCTAAGAAGATTTGATTGCCACTTTTTTTCAAAACAGCAAAGAATAAAAAACAAGATCACCAACACAACCATCCGTGATCAAATACTGTCATAAAGAATTTAAATAACATGCTGTTTGAGGATATGTGATTTGTTATGACCTGTGCTGAGAGTGCATCAACTCTCTGCCTGGCAGTGAACATGAGCTGGTCATGAGCCGAAAGCTGTAGCTGAGCTGTGTGTGCTCTCATTGCAGCCTGTGCCGCTGCTTCTTGAGCTCCTTGGAGGTCAGAACTGAGGAGCCTAACTTTGTTCGTAGCTTCCTCAAGTGCTTGTTCTGCCTCAGATGCAACCTGTTGGCTTCGAGTAACTTCCCCTGTTTCCATCTTAACCTAATAACATGAAATATTTTTGACAGCTTAAAATAAGTCAGTTCTCTAATGAACAAAAGATTTTGCCAAAAATCACTCAGCAATGGCTAAAAGAAAAGATTTCTTACTTTTAAGATATCAATTGTTATCTCATTGTGATCTGGTTTATTTAGTTGCTTACTTATTTTGGTCAGTATAACGCACGCTCTTTATTGTTATATTTCTCTGTATGTAAAGAAAATGAGAGTTTCCAAGAAAAATAATTTTTATTCTGGAACAGAGGTTTTTTCTAAGAATAATAAAAACATTTAATGACATTCCTGGCTAATTTTCATTGATAACAATAAAATATTTCATTAAATTATGTAAATAAAAAATATTTTAATACAATTGTAATTGCAGGTTAACCTATATTATGGATGGAAAAGAGTAAGGTATAATCCTGATTTTTCTTATTTATGTACTCATTTCTAAAAACTGAATAACAAATAGCTTCAGAAACCAAAAACTGCAACTTAACAAGTAGTAACTAACACACATCCACATATATACACTTATATATAGTATATAACTTTTTGGTGTCTATGTAAAATCAAAGGAAATATAACAAAAATCTATTCATCCTTTATAAATGAAATATAATTTTTTTTTTAAAATCTGTTATTTAAACAACTTCAATAGTTGCTTATAGAGAGGGAAACTCTACATTAAAAAACAAAAATTAGGAAGTTTTAAAAGAAAGGATACTTGAAAACGAAAAGTAATGATGCGTATTAGACAAAAGAGATATTGCTCAGATGTGGTAGTAAGGAATTTGAAAAATCTAGCAATAAAAACATATTTTTAAAAAATTGCAATTTATGGAAGATGAAAATGTGAGGAAGGGTTGGTTAGATATCTGTAAAATCACGAAAATTTGAAGATGAGGAATAGAAATGTATAAGATCATTAAGATAGTTGGATAGCTTGGTACAGTAAAATTATCATGAAATATTTATTAAAAATAATAAATAAACTGATATTGGTGCTAAAAGGAATGGGATAGTCACTTAATTCCATTATAATAGCTCTTTAAATTTAAAAATAAATAATAATTACAGCTGCTTCAGCTTGATAAATTTGCTGCAAAAGTGATTGAAGTTCAGCTTGCTTAGAAGCCACTTTCATAGCATCAGTATCCAAAGTTTGATCAGCAGGATAGGGTAATGCTTGTCTTTTCCAAGGCTCACCTGGTGGTGGAAGTTCTTGTTTAGGTAAAGGACCCCACCATTTATCACTCCAAGGATTTGCCTACAAAATAAAAAGGAAAATTATAGACAATGCAACAAGATAATACTTGATAATTTTCAAATAAAAATTACTGTCAATATAACAGGGTAATGTAACCTACTACTATCATTGTAAATAATCTTATAAGTGATAATTCCCAGAAAGTATAATTGGAAACTACATTACGTTTAGTACAGTGAATTATACGTAGGATACCAAGAAAGCAGATGAAAATAGAGAAAAAATTTATCTTTTTTGTGAAAAAATTTTGATAAAAAAATAATGCATATTTCATTTAATTATAGTCAAAATTCTAAATAATTAGCGTTCTGTAAAATTTTTTTATTATGGACTACTTTTGCTACTGTTGGTTTTTAAATGAAATATTTTATATTTAAACCAAAATGACTTTTCAATTAAGCTCCAAGTAAAACAATTTTGCTGAACAGTTTGCTTAAAATGGTGAGCGGAATTGAATAATGTCAGTCACTCACCTACCCCAGGTCACCCCGGCTTATGGAGTAAATGAGGTAAAATAGACTTTCTCCAATTTGGAATAACATATGATTTCTTTTCCAAACCGGTATTCTCTTATTTAATGTCAAAACAAAAACTTATTTTTTGCCTTGGAGTTAAGAAAAAAGAACAGACAAATATTTTAATAATATACTAGATTTATGCATGCCTAATTTTAACAATTCACACCAACTGTCCTGCTAACAATTTTTTCTTTCAGGCTGCCTGGAAAAGCAATAATGGCTGTAATAAATTTTTGCAATGGTGAGATCATGTAACTAATATTTTAAAACTATTTTTTGGTCAGTGGTCTTACTGATAGTATAGATTATTCTGAATATAATATTTAATTTGATTTTAAGTTTTAAAGATATCACACATTGTTCTTCAGCAAATATTCATAAATGGATATATTTATATATACATTGGAAGTACAGTTTTTCATCACTCATCAAAGTCATTACAAAAAAAAAATAATAATTTAGTCTTAAATAAATGCATAAAAATTTAAAATAAATTCCAAGTTTGAATTAGTTCAGTTAATATAAGTTAAACTTTTTGTGTGTAGAATAAAAGTCTTATAACTCATGTTAAATAAAACATAATTATATAATTAATTAACATAACTAATAACCAATTAAGAAAACAAACCTTTTTCACTAGAGCTATTCTATTAGTGCATACTTATATGCGTAAGAAGGTATACTTTCACTCATTTTTTACAGTGCAAATTAAATTCATTTTATAAAACACTTACTTCTTTCTGTTGGTTTAATGGGGATAAAGATGTTCCCCAAATATTATTAATTGATTGCCCAGACACATATCCTATAACTGACAGAAACTTGATTAATTTTCATACTACTTAATCTGGCATTAAGGGATTGTTTTATCTGTTATAATTATAGTAAGCCAGACTCACTCAAAAAAATTACATTCAATACTATGAACATCTACATTTGCACTTCAAAAACGTGATTTGAAAATAAATTACTGGCTCCAACATCCTCCACTAAAATATAAGCCAAAAATATGCCACAAAAAGTTATAAAATATACATCTATTTAAAAATAAATTATTGAAATGAATGTAAATGGGTAAACATTTTTTACTGCTACAAAGTTGTCAATAATCACCTGTTTTTCTATTTATTTTGTTTTACTTTAGATATTAAAAAGTTGTATAAAATGAATGAATAATTCTTATACAGTGGAGTTTACATTTTATTTATATAGGAAATAAAGGTGATCAAGGTAGAGAGGATGAATCTAGTGAATAACACTTTTGAGTGTTATGATTATAACACTAATATTTAGTTATGATTTAGATGATCTAATGAATATTAATATATATTTTTTTAGGTTTTACTTAATTTTTTTAATTAAATAAAATCAAACACCTGAGTGCCAGTATTTTGCAGGACTCCAGCCAGTACAGGGAGACCTGAAACCTCCATTGAAATATGTGAGAAAGGAATAAAATTGACAAACCACTGTGAACTAATAAGTGTTAAGTATAAACATGTTTTGAATTTGTGATAGAAAAAATAAAACAGTAAGTCAAACATATTTTTTAAGGGTTAAAATCTTGGAAATTTTCTTAAGCCCATAAAATCGTATATACAAACATTGTACATTCTGCTCAGAAATTTCATTTAAGACTTATTATTGTGCTAGGTTTAGAGAATAAATGCCATGTTACTGTAGATCCTTTGGACTACTGTTGACATTTTCAGTCTTCATTATTCAGCCCTGGGATATTTATGCTCCATATTTTCTACTCATTTGTAAATTGTCTTCAGTTTTACACACTGAGTGGTGTTTTTCAGATTTCGGTGGAGTCTAATTTACCCTAAAACATTTTTCAAAAATTTGTTTTTTCACAAATATTTCATATTGAAAACTTGTTTAGTTAATTGAAATCATTTGTTTTACAGTTTTTATGTCAGGACTCCACAATGTTTCTATCAGAGGAACAAATAAAATAACAACTAAGGGAATACTTATTACCTAGCCATATATATATGATTTAGGTGTGTGAGTGCGAGCGTGTGTGTGTAAAAAATAACAAGTTTAAAAGCAGGAATCGTTTTTAAAACTTAAGGAAACAAGTCAGTAAGAACATCTAAAACTTAGAATAATATTTGCAAAACACAATACTAGCTATTATTTTTAAAAATAATGTTTACAGCTTCAAATTTTTCCATTACATTATTTAAAGTAATAAAGAAAAAACCGCATTATTAACAACGAATTTAACCCAAAGGCTGCCATTAATTTTGTTTAGGTCGAAAGTTGACCATGTCTTCCAACTCCAACCCCTAAAACCCTCCCTGTCGACTCAAACGAATATGGATCGTGACCTCCTTGGGACATAATCTGTAAATAATTTGAGAGTGGTGACATTGGTCACCTTTTCTCCTCATGTGATTGACATTGAATGTAATTTTTTTTAAATTCATTGTGGTGGTCAAATTACAAAATGTTTTAATTTAACAGAATGTAATAAACAAATAAAAGTTTAATAAATAATTTATCAATAGCATAGGTGTCATCAGTCTTGCAACGATACCATGAAAGATTTTTTTGGAGAAACTTATCAATCAAAAACTTTTCAAGACTCAGGCACAGGAGAAGAAACTTTAGAAATTAGTCATTAAAAAATTCCTGCCTTTTTAAAAACTTTTTAGAAGTAATTATCTTACTTAATGGCCTGTTTTCTAAAAAAATTCTACAAGAATTGTGGCTTAAATTTTAATTAAGTTTAATAGTCAATGCTTTATGTTGTTTAATAGCCCTGTTTAGCTTTACTTTAATTTATTTTAAAATGACTGGCAAAAGGAGAGAACAGTCATAAGTGACAGGGTGTAACAGACTGCTCTGTTAGTGATAACATTTACTTGTCGGAATAGCAGGTAAGAAAAAATTTTTTATTAATTTCAGGACTGCCATCAGATTAGCAAGAGCTCAGATATATTTGTGAGTCATTCAAAATATGCATTAGATATAAAACAATATAAAATGAATGCAGCAATTTTTTAGGTCAACTTTTTTTTTTTTTTTTTTTTTGCTGGGTTAGCCTCCCTTGCAACCACTTAGGGTCATTGGAGGGAGGGGCTATCTACAGGTTGCCACCCCATTCTAAACACCCATGGCTCAGGACAAGCTTCTATATTATAAATAAAAGATTGACCTGGGCGGGATTTGAACCCGCGGCGTCAGAATTGCGAGACCCGTACGGATCCCCTGAGCTAGCCTGGCGCCCCTGTTAGGTCAACTAATTTTTTTAATTTAAAGACTAGTTATAGAAAATTTCATCCAAGACATAGGTATTGAATCTTTTTTAATGAAAAATAGGTTTTATTGCATTAAAAAGTAAACTAAAACAAATACATCGTAAGTTAGCAGTACATGGCAACATGGAGGTTATAAAAGATATGAGTTATTTACAAACACGTAAATATTTAAATACATTCTCCCCCACTTAATTTGTAAACCTAATCTTGAACTTATTTAGGAACTCAAAATCATCTTATAGACTCTCTAAAAGATTTATGAGGATTTCCGGATGGCTGAGATGTAATTGGGGATGGCTTTCATCTTTGTTATGGCTTTCCATAGAACAGGTCTTTAAATCCAGATTAGGGTGTAAACTGGCAACTTTGATCAGAAGCACCAATAGATATGCTACAGTGCGACTCTTGAGTTGAGTCAAGGTTCTTCTACATCATCACTTGATATGTCTAGAGATGGAATAATCTCTTCTGTGGGTAATGAAGTTTCTTCAAGAATATTTGTATCTTACCCCGCACTTTTATCTGCAGTTGAAGCAAGATACCTTTGACTACTTTACTAGTGCCTAATCTGGGTTGGTATCTAGTAATATGACTTCTGGATGCATGATGTGATCTGATCAATACTGTGATGGTTTGTGTAAACCAGAAGCTTATACTTGCAATGACGCTCATGAATTTTCATTTGTACTTTTCCTTGTCAGCCACATGGGAAGTTCAACTCTGGAGCTAGATTTTATTTTATGATAAAACATTCCTTCATGTGGTGTTAAATTGGTAGCTGTTTAAAGCAAAGAGCATAAGCATACAGAACTAGTAGTTATATTTTAACAATATAACTTCCTGGAAGGGTTAATTCCTTTCCCAAAAACATGAAAGTGACAGATTATTAAATATCCGAACTAATCACTTGTTTATAGAGGTTAAATGTATGCATAATAAGCTCTAGCTTTAAGTGAATGTTCCGAGTGTTCATTGTGATAAGCTCTATATTCCATTAAATGAGGTCAGTATCAACTTGTCAGTGTATTCGAAATGAAGGGGGTTGAATATTATTCCATATCATCCCAACTGTCATAAAATTTTCCTTAAAATAAATTAAACAGTGGGTTCCTTGGTTAGCATAGTTTAGCATCATCAGTAATGCCTTTCATCTGTTCATAATATTTAATTGAAGTGCCACTTACTGTATATAGAATGATAAATAGTTAGAATAGAAGTAGAATTGGTGTTCATTAGAAAAATGTAAGTTAGGACTGAATTAAACTAGAGCAGTTTAAAAAAGAGTATATTTTCCAATTATTTTTACAATTGTCTTGTATTTTCCTAATTTATATCCCACATATTTTTTTTTATAAATAGTTACTATGTACAAAAATATGATACTATAAAAAATAAATAAAAATATCGACTAAAAATTGTTTTATTATTAAACTAAACTAAAATTACTAATTAAATAAAAACTAGATCTAAATCACATTAGGCCTCTTTACACAAACATATTATTGACAATATATATCAATGATTCTAAAATAATTTAGATATTAATGACTTTATAATAAATTAAGAATTTTAATTTATTTTTTGTATAGAAAATAAGTCATTTATGAAGAAAATGAGCTGATTAGAATAACAGTAGAATACCAATATATTACACTGCCTGATTCATGTGGATTTGATTGGTTCTAACTCCTTTTCATTGTGGCACTGTTAATAATAAAATGTCAATTTTCTGTAGTGATTTAGTAGAATGTATGTTTCCCAAAACAACAAATGTTTACAGGGAAACAAAAATTAGACTAATGGAAAGTTGTCTTTTTACCTTAGATATTATTATTAGATTTTTTTTTTGAGGTTCGGTTAAGGTAGGTCTAAAAAAAAATTTTAAAAAATGCGTATTTTTTAAATTATCTGCCAACGTTTTGGCTTACATTGTAAGCCATCTCCAGGGCTATCATAAAGGTGAGAGGGGACGTCATGTCACCAAGATCCCATTTTCATGACTGGGATTTGTTGAATTTTGCCAACAAAAATATCTAATAAAAATTGAACTAGTTCAGAATGTGAGTTTAGAATCAATTACGTTAAAAAATACCCAACAGGTTTGTATCAAGAACTAGTTTTAATTAAAATATAGTAGTAATAATGAAGGAAAAACATATTTTTAAGGAATTATCCAACCTTCATCAAGTTAGGAAATTTATGCACAATAATCGTTAATTTAAAATTTACTGACATTTTGAGTGTTGTTGTAATAATTTTTTTAAAGTTTTATTTCATTTTATGTATTTATTTTGTTCAAAGTACACAGCCAATAAAAATTTCTCGATAGCATTCTTCTATGTGGATTCACATCCTCTCTATTAGTGAAAGATAAATACACAAATCAAAGAAAGCTTTTCATATTCCTCCAACTTTAGTTATTTTTAGAAGAAACTATAAAAAAAATTTGCTTAAATCGTAAAATCCATGGTATGTATATGTATATATATAAATATATATTTATATATAGCGATTTTACACTAAAAAGAATTTTGCTGGCTTTTCAAATAAGTAATTTTTAAAACCCACAGTTCATAAGAGTTTGTGTTTCACAGAATAAAATTTCACAGGAATAAAGGAATAAATCAATTTTTGAATTTCTTTAACATTATGAATTTGTCATTTTTCACTTTAATCACCTAAGCTAGTATGGAGCCCCCTCAACTTTTTTGTTCTTCCTTGTTGAATCCATTTAGCTTATTCCATTGTCATGCTAAACAGCTCAAATATTGATTTGTGTAATATTCGTTAAAGTTTACCACTAGAATCAAGATTGTACACAGAGAAACAGATAAAAGATCTTAAGTAATTAATAATTTTCTAACGAGACTTTAAATTAAAATAATACTCTTTATTCTTTCTAGTATAATAATTAATAGTTATCGTTTTAATAATTATAAATAACTGATCTTATTGAATGAGATTCAGAATATTGTTGTCATTTTTTTTCAATTCTTCAATGATTAAAATTGTTACATTCTTGTTTTTTGTATTTGATTATAGAGATACAAGTTCATTGTTCTATTTTACTTCTTTTCAGTTTATTACTTCACTTTAAGAAGGGTAGAATAGAGTTTAATAACAACTAATTTAGCATTAAAAATATACTTTGCTATGCATTAATATTAAGTATGATGTCATGAAATGCTTTTCTCTCCTTAAAAAAATAATAATACATTTTTAAAAAATATATGAATATTCTATTCATCCATTGTCCAAGACTTAAAATATACTTTCAGATTGGTCTGTTTAGAATTTCAAACAAAACTGAATTTCCATTTTATTCTGATTTAATAAGAAGATAATGAAAGAAAGAGAAGATGTCTAGATGCTTCCTGTGCATTTTGGGCTGAATGGAAAGAGGGGATCTAACATACTGTTTTAGCTTTGAGCTTTACTCTCAATGAGAAGTCAAACAGCTTTGATGATTGAAGTTGGGAAGATTTCAATGGCTGGACTATTTGAGACGTTGGCACGTGCCAAAAAAGTTGCTTAAAGAGAAACTTTATGGAACAATTAACTTATTTCAAAACTCCTATAATTAACCAACATATTGAAACGATCTCAACATCATGGTGCATACGAAACTGAATGACAACCATACCAAAATGTTTACAATTAAAGGGAGATAGAAAGAAGCAAAAACCCATCACCTCATTGTTGCATACCCCAGGCTGGCTAAGTTTCTAGCAAATTTCTAGATTACATTTCGAATTTTTTAAACTCAACAATCATCTCATTAGTTCAGACTTATACAGTAGATCATAAATGTCTTTGTTTAGTTAGCCTAATAATTAAACCTACTTAAATTCAGGTTTTTAAGACTGACAAATTTTTAATTTTGTACTATATAAATATTTTGGAATGAGTCAACAATATTTTCTATTATTCATAAAAAGTTAAATTACGTGAATGAATTACATAGACTTGCTGAAATTAAACATGTTCAAATATGCAATTTTCATCAACATATTTTTTTTCTTAATTTTTCTATGCAGACCAATCTGAAATTACTTGTTCATAATGTTGAGTATACTCATAGTTTTAACTCTTAAAATAAAATTATCTATCCCTGATTGTAACATTTATTCTTTTAATAGAATAAAGAAAATTCTTCTTCAAAGGTAAAACAATATCTTATAATTGATACTTTTGTTCCTGGTTATTTATATTTTTGTAAAAATAATAAGTTCCACATAAGAAACTGATTGCATACTATTTGGCACAGTTATGCAAATAAATAATAGTGTGAAATGAAACTTTAATACGCAATAATTGAATGTAATACAATTATTCAAAACTATTAATTAGGCTTGGCATCACAGCCTTGGATGGTAGGATTTGCCACATTTTGATTAATTTTCTGGCTGTCCTTTAAATTATTATTGAGCAGTTACATATAAGTTCAGTCTGATGTTAATTAAGAGTTATATCTGTCCATCATGTATTGTTACTTGTCTGGTTCTTGTATGCAGAAAAGAAAGCTAATGCCTTCATTAGTTGGTAGCTTTTGGATATGGGTATATTGCTATCATAAAGTCGTTTTGAGGCTTTACAGTCGACATAAAACCACCAGTTGCATTTCAGAATGCTCTGATCGAAAAGCGTTGATTCAGGGCACAGAAAACTCTTCATCACCATGCCGTCATCTGTGAATGCACAGACATGAAATACCTGGAAAAAAAAAACATACATATAACTAAGGCTGTAATAGTTGATGAGTTATAAACAAAAATTTGAAGAAAAAAAAAAAGTGTGTAATAACTAAGGCCTCTCATTCAAAAACCCATTACTGAATGAAAATAAATATAAATTGGAGATTCCATCATATTGTGATTAAAATTAAATAGTTGTATCCTGGAGGAAATTTCTCAGGGTTTCGGCCAGAATCAGAAAATCAAAATACTCCAAAATTATTGGGCAATTATTTTCTTATTGCCAACATTTTGACCTAACTTGTAAGTCATCATCAGGGCGATAGTGTTCTATGGAGAGACCTCCAAGGGGGGTCCAAAAAACTTTAATATAATGTTGAAGTTCTTAGATTTAGATAGAGTGAAGAACTGAGACCAGTTATTAGCTAAAGCCTCATTTGATGTCAGCTTTACACCACTAAGTGTAATTCTGCAATTGAGAACAATACATATGAGTAGATGCATCAAAGCTTTCCAGCCAAGCTCTCTCAGGTTTAGCCTATTCACTAAAGAGTGCGTGGTTTAGCTTTATCTTGATGGAAGGGGCGCCGGGATAGCTCAGGGGATCCGTACGGGTCTCGCAATCCTGACGCCGCGATTTCAAATCCTGCCCAGGTGAATCTTTTATTTATAATATAGAAGGTTGTCCTGAACCATGGGTGTTTAAAAAGGGGCTGGCAACCTGTAGATAGCCCCTCCCTCCAATGACCCTAAGTGGTTGCAAGGGAGGCTAACACAGCAAAAAAAAAAAATCTTGATGGAAGACAGCACCATTCCTCAATCCGGCCGGTTTTTCTTGAAAATGGCCTCTGTTTCATTCGGGTAATTTGGTTAGAATAAAGAGTTCGAGTAGCTCATGACGAACGATCCCTTACTTTGCTTCAATCTAGGCTTTGCCAGCGTTAGTGAAGCGCTTCTTCGGGCTTTGAACACGAATGTTTCCGCTCATTTTTGTTTCCTCAAACGTATTCTACTTTACATCACCGGTAATCAATCGTTTAAAAAAACGCGATTTAATTTCCTTGTTTCAACAAGAATTGATTAGTGGATCCTCGGCACATTAAATTATTTTATATTAATTAATATGGGACCCAAGTATCGAACTTGTGATATCCAATTTTAAGTAAATGGTTCGAAACTTCATAATTTTGTCTTCTTGGTCAATGTTTTTTTAACAAGTGGAAAATGTCTCAAGATAAATGTGTCGATCTGTTTTGAATTTTTGAAAAATTTCATCACTTTCAAATAAAATTACCGGAGCAAAACAAGCGAACCAATTCTGTTTGTGGCGTTCATTTAAACAATGTACAATTCCTTCAGCATGTGCTGCGTTTTTCACTTTTTGCCAATAAAGAAACAAAAATGTCGAAAACGACCGTTCAATTTCAAAGCCTGATGACTTTGATAGTGTAGATGAACAAAATTGCTCTTATATGTATGTTTGGTATGTTTTATCACTTAACTATTTCATAATATATCTCACCTATATATAATAAGGATTACCAAGGATAGTGCTACCTATTGAGATTAAACGAAAACCTTTTTCCCTTTAACCCTATATTTCATATGTGCATTACCACTTGAAGGATTACAAAATAATCTTTGATATACTTTTTGCGAAGGACAACATTAATAACTAAGAAACAGATACTTTTGATGGATGGGAAGATTAAAATATTCAACCTAGATGTGAGAGTGCTCAACCTCCGTAGTTATATTAATTAATATCGTTCTTAAGAAGTTTTATTCGTAAACATTATTCGTAGAATATAAATTTTGAAACATTAAAGTTAACAACTATTAAGATTAAAAGAGCCTTTTGTAACAATGAATTTAAAGAAGATTTTTCTTCTGCAACAGAAAGCCTAAATACCAAATTAGATTCCTATTTATAAAAAATCAGCCCAACGAATTTAAATTTTGATGTCCATCTTAAACCCCCTCCCCCCGGCCGAATAACTTAACAATTCAACTATCATTCCTTCTATTATCCGTCTTCATTGGTTTCTACAAACCATCTTCTGTTGGCGAGCGCTTTTGGACATTGTCCATCCTCGTGGCCGAATACATGTGTTCACTGAATACTTGTTGAATACAGACAGTGACAGTGAACACATGAATTCGGCCTGAACAAAGCACTCGCCAACAGAAGATGGTTTGCAGAAACCAATGAAGACGGATAATAGAAGGTATGATAGTTCTATATTCATTGGTAGTGATAATAACCCTTTAGATTTTTTAACTTAACAATTGATTTTAAATATTGAGGACTTGTCTGTTAACGCTCTAGCTTCAATTGTGGATCACCTATGTGGTTTCAGTGATGAGCTGTTGAACTTTTTCAAAAGTTACGTCATGGTACCAACGTGAATAGCTTGATTCCTTTAAGGGTAATCTGCAGACGGGAATTACAGAAAAATAAGCTATAGCAAGCAGAAAAAATTAACTGGATTTGACAAATGTTTTCCCCATTTCATCATTCCTTTTTGTTTGCTTTCGTCACCTCTACACTTGCAGAAAGCATGCTTGGAAATTTAATTTGTATGTGCCAAGATTCATGCTTTGTCTAAAATGCTAGAAGTTGATACTATAATTTGCTGATTCGTGTTAAGACTTTTAAAAACGCTATGCAAATGAATTTTGGCCGGTTTGTAGACAGCTAACTGGCTATATCTTCGATAGTGAAAATGACTTTACCAGAAAGCTATGTCGAGTCACGAACTATAGAGAATATTTATTTTCCAGAGCCTCGCTTTCACTGGTGGTGCTTAGGAAACAACAGGACCCACCATTAGACAGGCGAAACATGTAAATGAGTCTAACGGGTAAAATATACACGTACGAAACGAGCCACACAAAAGATCTAATGCCCATGTCAAACGATGGCCATTAACCTCTGACTCCGTGAGCCAACTTTTGGCTGTCATAAGACGTAGCTGCGAAGTGAGGCTCATATGCCTAGGAAGTGCCGTCTTTCGCTTGATAGTCTCTGCACGAGTTCTCACGGAGTTTGGATGTCCATCACGTCACGCAAGAGGTGTGATATCCAAGCAGATTTCCCCCATATCCTAAATAAGACTGATACAGACAAGAGTAAGTGATGAAATTATAAATATTTTATTTGGTTGTGGTTTTTTCTCCCACGTAAATTTTAAACAATTAATGAGAGGGAATAGAATAAAAAAAATCTATCTGTCCCAGCCAGGAATCGAACCTGGATCTCCTGCTATCCGGGCCGGTGCATTTACCAGTTATGCTACCAGGACGCGCTAGATATCTCATTCAATTCCCTNATATATATATATATATATATATATATATATATATATATATATATATATATATATATATATATATATATATATATATATATATATATATATATATATATATATATATATATATATATATATATATATATATATATATATATATATATATATATATATATATATATATATATATATATATATATATATATATATATATATATATATATATATATATATATATATATATATATATATATATATATATATATATATATATATATATATATATATATATATATATATATATATATATATATATATATATATATATATATATATATATATATATATATATATATATATATATATATATATATATATATATATATATATATATATATATATATATATATATATATATATATATATATATATATATATATATATATATATATATATATATATATATATATATATATATATATATATATATATATATATATATATATATATATATATATATATATATATATATATATATATATATATATATATATATATATATATATATATATATATATATATATATATATATATATATATATATATATATATATATATATATATATATATATATATATATATATATATATATATATATATATATATATATATATATATATATATATATATATATATATATATATATATATATATATATATATATATATATATATATATATAAAACATAAAACGGACCATCTTCATTGTAGGATCGGTGAAGAACCCTTGAAATTTTTCGTATATCTCGTCATGATACCAATGTGAATAGTTTAACGTTCATGCATATCTGCTGAAGCTACAGCTGTAATTCGACTTTAATAACGTCACTACTAAAATAATGAAATTCCTGATTTTTCCAAAAATTATTATTTTTTTTAATGGCGTGTCAACCTTTGGTCATTAACGCCAGGGAGATATTTTTAGAAGCGGGAAGATATTTTCAAGAAGTATAATTTCTTAGCAATAAGTTATGGTGAGGCATAATGAATTGTTAATACAAATAGTTATTATATGGATGTACATAGTAATTTATTTGTACTTGGAAACTTTGAAATTTATAATAAAAAAAATCGAGAGAGAATGGAAAAGAAGCATATTTAAAATGAATTTAGATAAGATTTAACAGCTTGCCCTCTTTCAGAAAGTTCATTACAGAGTCGATGACTTTATCACCATCCAACAGAATTTCGTCTCGAGTCCCATTTAAGTTATATTTCTTCCTCGTTTCTTTATATTTTAGGCACTCTGTAAATATATGTTTGATGGTAAGAATTTGTCCACAGACCTCACAAATGGGTGGGTTACAAAATGCGTTTATTGATGTATCACTATTAAGGGCTGTAAAAAAAGTTGAACTTCAACTGCCAATCTTTGTTTATTATTATTTCTCTATGTGAGAATTCTAATATTTCTTTTTAATTAAAAATATAAAATAGTTTAAAATGATATTGGACTACATCCACTAGAGTCCTTGTGTGAGTGAGGAATACTAAATGTGGTAATAAGTAGCATTGACATTGAAAAGGCAAAAATGAAATCACAACAAATTCCTGCACAATTTCCTGTTGCATATGTGATGAATTTCCTGTCTCTCTTTCAGGCTTATCAATCTCTTTTTTTATTTAACATAAGCCTAACAGAAATTATGCGCAGAAAAATAAAGCCAGTTACATGTGAGTGAACTTATAACCGGTTGAGAAACTGCTTTACGTTTACCGCAAGATTGAATATCTTATTTTGAATCCTCTACTCTACGGGCAAAACTCCCAAGGGTAACTGATATTGGCACACAGACACACAGACACGGGGGTAAAACAGGTTCACCAGACCGTCCAATAGGGGAAAGTGGCTTCCCCTTCCTTCCAGATGCTCGGAGATACGACAAGGAGGGAGCCGACAAGAAGTTGAGGAGGTACCACTGGTACAAGAGCATACAGACGTGGATTCGATGGCTGGTGAAGTCATCAAGTGAGAGGAATAGACTAGAGGAGTGTTGACGAGGATCACCGAGTACAAGTCGAGCCGATGGGCAATACATGGTGAACTGAGCAATTGAATTACAGAAATCCTTTTTCTAATTTTCATTTATTCTACCTAATAGACGTCAAAAAACGAGATTCACAAACGCACACGTATGAGAGTATCTCAATATTGGAATCTATCCGAAAATGGGATGCGGTAACCATCCAACCGGTAACCAACGTCGAAACTGATATCCATTGTTGTGACGTCATAAGACTTACTATTTTAGTGATCTGTCCCGATGAAAGTGATTTTCAAGGGAGGGGGAGCAGGTCACCCACTAAATTCACGCGAAGTAAAAATCCTTGGGAATTGACCGTATTAGTGACCTAACCACCCATTGGTACGTTATAGGCACCGAATATTCCAAGGTTTTCCCCCCAAAATAGTTATGAAAGAAATTCTCGTTACAAGTGGGCTGGTCCAAAGAAGTACATCATTAATAATATTAAATATTAATTATATTAATATTACTCGTCAATATTATAATAATAGTAAGAATTTTCACACTGTTGGATAACAATTATAGCAAGTAATATAAACAGATTAGAATTGGGAAATAATGATATTAATAATTTTTATTATAAGGCAATGGATCCCATTTTGAAACTAAATAGAGTATACAGCAAAGGAGTTTTTTGAGGTTTTCAACAAATGAAAGGGTTTTGGTTTGGGATTATTGAATGGTATTTTTTTAAAGCATCTCTAATTATGTGTGTCAATAGTTTTATACATAAGCCCATTAATATTATGTTTAATAATAACAGCATATATTGTTGGATGGTAGATGTAATTTCTTCTTCACGAAATGCGCCTGGGTCGGTTAAGAAATTTTGTAAGTCTCGACTTGTTAGATCATTGTGGTTTCGTTGAAGGATAACACTGAACAACAAAGTTTTTGTTTCGGGGTTGAAATTAGCTGATTTTAATGTATTACCACGTGTTAAAACCGAAAATGACCATAAAAATTATATATTAGCTCTTGTTTTCAAGACATAGTATCATTCTATTATATATATAT
>KZ809680.1:15816-36874 GCA_000696205.2 Oncopeltus fasciatus
ATATTTATTTATTTATTTATAATAGTTTTGAAGGGATAAAATTTTTTCTTCCTGGAAGTAGGATCGGCGAAGATTCTTTCAATTTTTTTCAAATCTCGCGACACAGTACGAATGTGAATAGCATGTTTATGAAATGAACAGTATTATTAATAGTATTGGTTGAATGGCAAGTATCGCTTTTTAAAAAATCAATAATTTTTATCTCTGTAGTGGTAAAACACTGAAATACTTTTCAATATGGATATTGTAGTCTTTATTACTAACGCATTCAAACACAAAAACACAGAAATCAATTCACTCGGGCACAGATCACAGAAACACATATCTCATACACACCCAAGGAGCGTGTATCCAAATGTTGAAAAACGTCTTGCCATGCATTTCTTATTCCAACTTCCTATCTCTTGTAGAATTATTCCTTCACATTTAGGTAATGAAGAGAGCATTACTAAAATATACATTTTTTTCTAAGTTCTCTTCCTTTTTTTTTAAAGTTAAAGAGGAACTCACTACAGTTGAGGTTAGCTCAGAGTTACAGGGCAGTCTGCCTCATGGCTACCGCCAAATCAGTAATTTATGCTTCCGGCTCTATTTAAACAAAATATTACTTCTGTTCTGTTCTACAACAGTAGTATTTGTAAAAGATACCTCTTTTTTTAATTTTACCCTCTTTGGATATTACGGAAATATTAGTAGACATTTCAGTTAAAAAACTAACATGTTTTCAGATAANGGGGTTTTGGCCTGAAAATCTTTGTTTTCTTTTACGAGTTTCATTGAATAATATCCGTTGAGCCATCGGATTATTCGGACACCTAATTCTGAATGTGTTCATAAAGTTTTCCCTTGATATAGAACTATCATACCTTCTATTATCCGTTTTCGTTGGTTTCTATAAACCACCTTCTGTTGGCGAGCGCTTTCGAACATTGTCCATCTTCGTGGCCGAATACATGTGTTCACTATCACTGTCTGTATTCAACGAAGATGGTTTGCAGAAACCAATGAAGACGGATAATAGAAGGTATGATAATAATATGAGCCCTTTACTCTCATCAATGTCAATCTTTCTCTATATTATATATATGTGTGTATGTGTACATAAGATATATTTACTCATAATAATATAATAATTTTATAGTAAATGACACCTATTCCAGTAACCCCAGTAATTTAGCTGCATTTCCATTAAGATATTCGCAAAAAATAGCTTAGCTTGCCTACAGAATTCATCGTCAAATAATGTTAAATTTTTCTTTCAAAATATCATAACCGAAAATACTTTATAAGAGGGAAACTGAACATAGAAAAAAAAAAGTATTCAGAAGTTTAAAAATTCAAAAAGATCACCAACCCTTAATTTTTTTTTTTTTTTTGCTACATGTAGAATATGAAGTGCATTAGAAGTGGAGGAAACGGTAAAATACAGAGGGATGAGAAATGGTGGAAGAATTCACAGAGGGATGAGCCTTTCCCACGAAAGTGGAATTGAACTTCTCCTCTTTCCTACAGAGTGAGCAAGGAGTCGAATGAAATATTCAGTTATAAGTTGAAGAGTGGGCTTGTTATTGTTGTGATATGAGGAGTATAGCTGTACTTCCACCATAGGCGATCGAAATTCACTTTTCCCAACTTGTCTTATCTGCCTGAAGAGAATAAAGGAATTCACTACATAAATATACAAATATACCACATCAAGACTCGTTTCTCTCTATCTTCTCCATTTCTTATCATTATATATAAATGTGTTCATATATATATATATATTGTGTGTATGTATGCATTTAAAAATGTATGTTTTGGGGCGCCGGGATAGCTCATGGGATCCGTTCGGGTCTCACAATTCTGGCGCTGCGGGTTCGAATCCTGCTTGAGGCAATCTTTTATTTATAAGTAAAAGCTTGTCATGAGCCATGGATGTTTAGAATCGGGTGGCAACCTGTAGATAGCTCCTCCCATCATGACCCTAAGTGGTTGGACTGGAGGCTAACACTTCAAAAAAAAAAAAAAAAAAAAAAAAATGTAAAAAATGCCTTGTTTGATGTATATATATATTTATTGAACAAGGCATTTTCTTGTTTTCGGTCAAGGTTGAAATGAAATACAATTTTTTTAAAATGTGTTTTGTATTATATGTCAACGTCAGGGTTTTTTTTATTATTTTTTATTATAGCCTTCTTTAGGGCTATTCTGAAGGTGAGAGTGGACGTTGTCTCACTTGGATCCCATGTTCATGACATGGAATGAACATGTGATCCAGGTGTCACGTCGTCCCCTCTCGTCTTCATGATACCCCTTTAAGATGGCTTACTATCTAAGGCGAAACATTGGCAGATAATTAAAAAATACACTTAAAATTGTATTTTGTGGAAAGTTCTTGGCCAAACCCCAAGAAAAAAAATTTACAAAAATCTCCCCGGTTAAAACTCTCCATTTGATTTTTTTTTTTAATCTCATAAATAAGCTCGGAAAAGATTTTGTGATGTTCATTGAAACGTCGCATCATAGTACCAATGTAAATAGTTTATAGAAAATCTGCTGATGGGTTTTTTATTAGTTAATTGTTAAAATGTTTTATGAAATTATCTTAATGTATGGACTAATATTTTAAGCAAAATAACTATTTTATTCTTACTAAAACAAAAAAATCGATTATTTAGTTAATTTCTTTAGTTTGGGATCGCGGAAATCTAAAAAACCATAACAGCTACATCCAATTTTTTTTTTCGATGGAGGCTTAGAGTATTAAAAAGTGTTAAATAAACTAGTTCTTTGAAGTTTATTTATTTCCCGTAAATAATACACATCTCCGCCAACCATTGATAAAGAAAAGAATTGAATATGGAAACTTCTCACGTTGTTGCTTGTACACGAGCTTAGACAACATTAAACAGTACTGAAGAAGATACAGTGACCTTAAAAGCGCTCAAAAAGGCTTTTAATTTTTACATATATACTTCACCTATATGAAAATAGACGTAAGTTTGATTTCTGACTAACCTACTGCAGTAAAATTAAAAGAAGGGGTACCAGGGTAGATCAGGGGCTTAGTTAAGTTCTAAATCTTGGCGCTGCGGGTTCAAATCCCGAAGTGGGAATGTTTTAGTTGTAAATTTAAGACATTTATTTGTCCTGAGCCTTGTGCGTTAAGAACTCTATAACGATCTGTACGTAGTCCCACCCATTATGATTCTATTAATTTAACACTTGAAGAAGAAAAAAAAGAATTATAAAAAATTTAATCCGAGAACTACTGAATTAATGAATAGTTATTTGAAATTGAGATTGCGCTTGTCATTTCAAGGTTGAAAATTCCATATGAATTTGATGAAAGAATTCCAAGGACGTTAAGGTATGGGAGGATTTTTTATTATAACTGTTACAATTTCGACAACACCTATCTCAAAGGGGTTTTGGCCTGAAAATCTTTGTTTTCTTTTACGAGTTTCATTGAATAATATCCGTTGAGCCATCGGATTATTCGGACACCTAATTCTGAATGTGTTCATAAAGTTTTCCCTTGATATAGAACTATCATACCTTCTATTATCCGTTTTCGTTGGTTTCTATAAACCACCTTCTGTTGGCGAGCGCTTTCGAACATTGTCCATCTTCGTGGCCGAATACATGTGTTCACTATCACTGTCTGTATTCAACGAAGATGGTTTGCAGAAACCAATGAAGACGGATAATAGAAGGTATGATAATAATATGAGCCCTTTACTCTCATCAATGTCAATCTTTAATGAACAAAAAGTTATTGTTTAGGCATGAATGCAATGAAGTCGTATTAGTGCGAAATGTTTGATTTAATGAAAAAAAATATATAGTTTCAGAGTTCTGGCTTAAATCGTCCTCTAAAAGTATTATTACATTTTTTAAATTAAATCAAGAAGGTTCAAATATTTTCTTTAATTAATAGCTTTCATAATTTAATAAAACTTTTAAAATTTTTTTCCTACAAATGAATGAAGTTAAATTTTTAGTATTTTGATGTAGACACCATTATAATTCTGCATTTAGTTTAATTACTGATTACTATTGATTTTTATTCGGCAGGAAAATGATACAATTGCAAAATCATTTCCTACCTCTGATGCTTTGGAGGAGGACACCGGGTACACAGCTGTTGCTCTTTATGACTATCAAGCAGGTATAAATATTTATTATTAACTTAGTATAAATATATTTCTTCCTGTTAACATTGATAAACAAAACATTTATTTCACTTGAATTAATTTTAAATAGTACAAATTTAAATTTAAAAAAAAATTAAAGTAAAAGGAATTAGGGGCACTAATAAGTTCCATTTAACATCACTAAATGGATTTCAAATGAGAATCTATGGATATGTCATAGNTATTATCAGTTAACTTTGATTCAGGTACATTAAAATCTTCCACATGATTTAAGGGAACGATGCAATTCTTCTTCAATAGTATACAAAATATGCAGTACAATATTTATCCCCTTCATTCAGTATTAAAAAATATTTAATGAATTTTAATCTGGAAAGTTTTGTTTTTCCTTTGACAGCAACCTAGACGTACCACCTTATCTTAATGAATTATTAAAATTTTTCCAGAAGAGTTCTGGTTTAAATCGTCCTCTAAAACAATTTCATTATTAAATTTTAGTACAATAATTTCTATCCCTCAAAGATTACTTAATTATTAGATCAATTTGAATCAATTTAAAATTATCGGCATGATCTAGGCAGATCATCGACTGCACAAAGATACATATTACATGGATATCATGTATGTAAATACATTTTACACTGTACATTTTTGTTCTTCCTACGAGGGTACGTTTTGCGTTAGGGTGGACACTGCGCAGAAATGAAACGTTTAGGTAGGCACTAGACAATCTTTCAGATGATGGAGTGAAATTATCTGTAATATGCGCAGTTAATCCAGCAGTTGTTTTTACTCTGTGATTACAAGAGTAAGTGTGATTGCTCGTAGCCGCTTTGCATTAATCGTCTTCGGAAAGTCATTTGTCACTGCCTTGAAGTCATTTGTCATAAGGAGACTCCTGGAAATATTAAGCTTTTTACTATCGGAACTATGCATTATGGTGATTGTCACCCTGCTTGCATTAGAAAGCCTACATCCCTAGGCCCCTTTTGTAACAATATAAGTAGGCAAAGCAAAATTCAAAAATAAATTATTTTTTCTGTAGCTAAAAGAAATTGTTAACTTGAGTTTTTCGAAAGATATATAAGGAAAAATGAAGGAGGAGGTTTTCTGAAGTATGACTGTGAGGAGTGCTATAACCCAGTAAATTGCATTCCCAAATCAGACACATAATGCTCATACTTTATAGAAACTGAGTAAACAATAATTTTGTAAATAACATGTGTTATGCTTTAGATATTTTAAACAAAAATATTAATATAAATGTTTAAATTTTTTCCCCTCACTGAATTCTCTTATCAAGCCACTAAAAGCAAAATTTCATCGCTTGAAGGATGCAATTCACACAATCGTAGAAATTGGAAGTAAATTCCCATTCTTGTAGTGACCTCTGGAAGAATATGTATATATCTAGTCTATCGATTGCAAGTATGCCAATGTCATCTGCAATTGATATTAGCCAATAGTGGGAAACACACTACAATCTACACGAACACTCCTACCTCGTATCAGTATTGATTGTTCATTGGCGTAAAGTATCAGATGACACAAATCATCATAACTAGTTATGTATAAAAAGGNAATAGAAAGCGTGATTGTATAAAGACTTAGTTGGTGTATATCCTTGTGTAAGGACTACACGTGAAAAGCACAAAAACTATTGATGACGCGCAGGAACGGACTAGAAACAAGAGAACTTCAGCTCAGTTCTACCCCCACAAAGTTCTAACAATGGAGTCAGCTAAGAAGAAAAATGTCTTCCGTCACCCCCCTTTCGAGGACACTTCTCTTCCTTGAAATAAATACAGTTTTACACCCAATATTAATGATATATTTCAAATACTTGTAATTCCATGGAGCAATTCAACTCTAAGTCATAATTTAAGCTGTTGTTTTGTACATATACGATATTACTGAATGTTTCTCTCGCCTGTCAGAGTGTGAGTAAATGCCTACAGTAAGGACAGACAATATGAAGTCCAGTTTTTGTGCCTACTTTCTTGGAAAAACTAAAAAATTAAAATCATATCGCCTCCTAAGTTTTATGTTTTACGTATCATGAAACATGGAATCCGGAAATGGAATAAAAAATAATGACGATATTTATCCATCAATAATTTTCTCTCTTGCATGCTTCGTAAACTTATAATATGGATTATCTATTAACTATCTTATATATAAAATATTTAGAAAATTATATGACATAACAGAACGCCGTACAATTAGAGCTTTTGTAACAAATGCATAAAAATTGCAAAAATAAAAATTTTTTTCATGTTGGTTGTAACCGTAGGTCAAAATGTGAAACCTTCTCCATATTATAGTATTTTAATAATTTAACCCTTTTTTTTTTTCGTTTGATCAAGTTCATATTCAAATTATACTCTAAAAAAAATTGGCTGTCAAGTGAGTTATAAATCTATCGGCTTATCGAGTTTGTTTCCATAGCGGATTATTGGGAAATCTTTTAGATATTTTCTCCAATACTAGCTACTTGACACGAAAAAGTTATCCTCCCTCCCAAAAATTATATATATACACACACACACATGAATATGTGAGTGTGCATGTGTTCTTTCATTTATTTTATATTTTTTTCTCATAGTAAACTATCAAACAGACCATTTATTCATGTTATGAAGTGCATATTTCACACAATGCACTACATGTAATATATATTCCAGTTTTATTTAATAAATTATAATAAATTTGCATCACAAACTATTGAAAATGGGGTTGTCAGATCCACTTTAGAAGATGACTAAGTTCTACATTTCGTTAGTATTTGCAGGATCAGCTTTCTAATGGGGTACTCAAAGCTAGGACACTAGAAGACTTTGTGGTTCAGACTTCGTCACATGTGCAATTGCAATTCTTGTCTTCTATTATCTCAAAGCTGTGTAAATAATCTCAGTAGTGGCCATATCTCCTTCTGGCATCAGAGAAAAATCTAGCTTCCGGAAGGTTTTTTTTTTTTCAAACCTGAATTCCCTAGTGTGTATGCGTGCGCGCGTGTGCTACTGTCATTGCTCTATTGGCTCCAAAGTTTTCAGTTTTTCTTTGTGATATTAGGATGAAGATTCTAAATGAAAATTTAAAGGATAAGTTGGTGAGGAAAAAATTCAGGCCAATAGGATTGGTGTTTCGCCTGACCTATCACTACATAGTTCATTATTGAGCGAAATCAGACAAATAAAATTATACTTTCCTGAAATGACCAGTGCCAGTTCAATGGAGTTTCATCAATGTAGAGGGCGTATTATTTGGCTCATCACTCAATACAAACTTGTTTATAATTAAAATAAGTGTTTTAGTACTAATGCAGGACAATTAGGAGTGGGGGTATATCTCAGAATATTAACTTATCAGACTAAATGCGCCAAATAGTTATTTTTCTTCGTTATATTTGCCAATTAAAAACACTGACATGTGGCTTTAAAGATAAAAAATAAATGGCTGAGTTCATTATAAACTGACTTCTGATCAATAGGAGGGGTAGTATATATGATATGGAAATGCTACAAGGCTGAAAATTTCACATATTTTAAAATTTCATGCGTGACGGACTTTCTTGTTTTTTTTCCAGTGTTCATTTTTTTAGTAGTTATGTAATATGATGAGCTTTCTGGTTCGCTAACCAACCTGATAATCATCCCCGAACTTTATGAGTTGTTTTTCATCCCCGAACGTTTCTGTCATTATCCAGAAATAAAAGCCTTCTCAGTGATATGAGTGTTTAAAATAGAGTGAAAACTAATCAAAGTGAATGCGTATGGGTTAAAAAGAATATGACGTTGGATCAATATTTTATTTATTCTTCATTCCAAAGTTATATATCATGATTTTCTCTGCGATAATTTTACTCAAATATGACATATTTGAGGTCAAGTAAGAGTGTCTCAATAAACACGAGAAGACCCTCTTTGCCCTTCTGAAAGGACTTAATCTACAAATTTACTAGGTGCCTTGTTAAGCCCCTGCCCCCGACAAAGTTCGGTACCGCAAACTTTCACTTCTGCTCGGTAACACTTCCAACTTACAGCTATGCAGATCAAAGCCAAGCAATTCATCTACAGAGGGTGCATTAAACATTTCAGGAGAAAAGCCTTACAAAAAAGCCCTTTCCTAGAATATCAATAAACGCATAAGTTTCTATTTTCATATTGTTTTGAATAAATCTTAAGTAATTATGATTAGTTGTTTTTTTTATTGTTGAGGTTCAGTCAAGGAAGATCCAAAAAATAAAATTTTAATAATGTGTAGTCCCAGGCTCTTCAGTAAATCCCACATAATGGGCCTCAAATAGTTGGGGGAGCGGCACGGTTTGGCGGGTGCGGGCCGTGGGGGGGTTGCTGTGTCCGTGGGGCCTCTTGATTCTCTAGTCGTGAATATATTGACTGAAACTTATACACAAATAGTAATGTTCAATCACTTTTCAAAAACCAAATCAACTGAACGAATAGATTAATTAAACACAAATAATCATACTCAATTTATATGAAAGACTTCCTTTTAGCGGAACAATAGGATGCAGGTCCGTCGTGACATGGGCGGGGGTGGGTCGGGCTTTCTCTGCGGCGTCTTGCTGGCGCTCATGAGGCGCCCTAGGGGATGTGGTCGGCTTGGTCCCACCGAGCACATCCTCCTTCACAGGGCTGTCACCTAAAGCCATGATGGACCTTATTCTATTAAAATAATGGGCCGCGAGGCGCCGCGGGATGGGCTCTGTCTGTCTCTGTCCGTCGGGATGGGGCCTGTGACAAGATCAACTTAAAGTTGATTTTATTAATAAAATATGGATGACCGCTGCAGTTGAGCGCCGTAAATCCTCCAATAAACATAAATAATGTGTATTTTTTTATTAGCTGCCAACGGCATTTTTTTCGGCTTATATTTTAAGCCATCTTCAGGGCTATCATTAAGACAAGAGGGGACGACGTGAACCTAAGTTCACATTTTCATGACTGAGAGGTAGGGTTTGGAACTTAGCTGAACCCTACCTCTAATATAATAATAATGCAAATAATTAAGTTTTTTAAGTTCTTTTTCTTATGACTTTGTATTTCATCAGTCTTGAAAATGAGCAATGTAAGCCGAAACGTTGGCAGATAATTAAAAAATAAACATTTTTTAAATTGTATTTTTTGGATCTACCTTGACCGAACCCCAAAAAGAAAACATCTGTTAATAATATCTGCGGTCAAAAAACTCTCAATTTATTAATTATGAGTGCTGTATATTTGTTTAACTCTAACTAAAAATTTTGTGAACTTGGCCAATATCTAAATCCTCTACTCTTCGATTAAATCCCACGGAAAGGAACTAACTGATATATTTTATACAATAATTTTCTTCAAGAAAACCTCATGCTTGCATTTAACTTCCCAAGATTAAATTGCGATATTCTGTACAGGTTTATTTTTTTAAGAGTAGTTATTGGTCGGGGATTCTGTCACGAAATTTAAAAATTAAAACTACTTTTAGGGCATCAGGGTAGCTAGCATTGGATTCATTCGTAGATCGTAATACTAATACGCTGCGACTTTAAATCCCTCCCAGGCAAGCTTTTACCGATAAATAGAAGCTTGTACTGAGCTGTGTATGTTTAGTATGGGATGACAAACTGTAGATAGCCCATCTCTCTATGTCCCTAAATGGTTTAAAGAAAAGCTAACACTTAAATTAGAGAAAGTAAAATACTTTTAAAAACCAAAAATAGCCCACATTGCAGTCTGTTTAGGAGCAGAGGTTAGCATTATGCTACGATCAGTAATAGGAAATCGCGGTTTCACGTTCTGCCGTGGCCAAAGCATTTATTATTTGAAAATTATTTATCTTTTAAATCATGATGATAATTGTGGTAGTGTAATCTCACATTTCATTATTAATTTGAATCGTACAGGGAGCTAGAAAAAAAACNGTGAGTGTGCATGTGTTCTTTCGTTCATTTTATATATTCTTTCTCATAGTAAACTTTCAAACAGACCATTTATTCATGTTATGAAGTGCATATTTCACACAGTGCACTAAATGTAATATATATTCCTGTTTTATTTAATAAATCATTATAAATTTGCCTCATAAACTACTGAAAATTGGGATGTCAGATCCACTTAAGAAGCTGGCGAAGTTTTACATTTCGTTAGTATTTGCAGGATTTGCTTTCTAATGGAGTACTCAAAACTAGGACAGTTGAAGACCATGCTGTTCAGACTTAGTCACATGTGCAATTGCAATTCTTCTCTTCTATTATCTCAAAGCTGTGTAAATAATCTCTGATGTGGCCATATCTCCTTCTGGCATCAGAGAAAAATCTAGCTTCAGGAAGATTTTTTTTTTTTTTTCAAACCTGAATTCCCTAGTGTATATGCGTGCGCGCGTGTGCTACTGTCATTGCTCTATTGGCTCGACAGTTTTCAGTTTTTCTTTGTGATATTAGGATGAAGATTCTAAATGAAAATTTAAAGGATAAGTTGGTGAGGAAAAAATTCANGATCCAAAAAATAAAATTTTAATAATGTGTAGTCCCAGGCTCTTCAGTAAATCCCACATAATGGGCCTCAAATAGTTGGGGGAGCGGCACGGTTTGGCGGGTGCGGGCCGTGGGGGGGTTGCTGTGTCCGTGGGGCCTCTTGATTCTCTAGTCGTGAATATATTGACTGAAACTTATACACAAATAGTAATGTTCAATCACTTTTCAAAAACCAAATCAACTGAACGAATAGATTAATTAAACACAAATAATCATACTCAATTTATATGAAAGACTTCCTTTTAGCGGAACAATAGGATGCAGGTCCGTCGTGACATGGGCGGGGGTGGGTCGGGCTTTCTCTGCGGCGTCTTGCTGGCGCTCATGAGGCGCCCTAGGGGATGTGGTCGGCTTGGTCCCACCGAGCACATCCTCCTTCACAGGGCTGTCACCTAAAGCCATGATGGACCTTATTCTATTAAAATAATGGGCCGCGAGGCGCCGCGGGATGGGCTCTGTCTGTCTCTGTCCGTCGGGATGGGGCCTGTGACAAGATCAACTTAAAGTTGATTTTATTAATAAAATATGGATGACCGCTGCAGTTGAGCGCCGTAAATCCTCCAATAAACATAAATAATGTGTATTTTTTTATTAGCTGCCAACGGCATTTTTTTCGGCTTATATTTTAAGCCATCTTCAGGGCTATCATTAAGACAAGAGGGGACGACGTGAACCTAAGTTCACATTTTCATGACTGAGAGGTAGGGTTTGGAACTTAGCTGAACCCTACCTCTAATATAATAATAATGCAAATAATTAAGTTTTTTAAGTTCTTTTTCTTATGACTTTGTATTTCATCAGTCTTGAAAATGAGCAATGTAAGCCGAAACGTTGGCAGATAATTAAAAAATAAACATTTTTTAAATTGTATTTTTTGGATCTACCTTGACCGAACCCCAAAAAGAAAACATCTGTTAATAATATCTGCGGTCAAAAAACTCTCAATTTATTAATTATGAGTGCTGTATATTTGTTTAACTCTAACTAAAAATTTTGTGAACTTGGCCAATATCTAAATCCTCTACTCTTCGATTAAATCCCACGGAAAGGAACTAACTGATATATTTTATACAATAATTTTCTTCAAGAAAACCTCATGCTTGCATTTAACTTCCCAAGATTAAATTGCGATATTCCGTACAGGTTTATTTTTTTAAGAGTAGTTATTGGTCGGGGATTCTGTCACGAAATTTAAAAATTAAAACTACTTTTAGGGCACCAGGTTAGCTAGCATTGGATTCATTCGTAGATCGTAATACTAATACGCTGCGACTCTTAATCCCTCCCAGACAAGCTTTTACCGATTAATAGAAGCTTGTACTGAGCTGTGTACGTTTAGTATGGGATGACAAACTGTAGATAGCTCATCTCTCTATGTCCCTAAATGGTTTAAAGAAAAGCTAACACTTAAATTAGAGAAAGTAAAATACTTTTAAAAACCAAAAATAGTTTTTATTGTTACCGACGTTTCTGTCTAATTTTCAGGCCTTCTTCTGGGTAATGGGATTGATGGAAGGAGACAGTCTCTAGCTCAGTTACTTTCAAGAGTACAAGCTCACATTGAAGTCTGTTTAGGAGCATAGGTTAGCATAAGAAATTGCGGATTCGAGTTCCGCCGTGGCCTAAGCATTTATTATTTGAAAATTATTTATCTTTTAAATCATGATGATAATTGTGGTAGTGTAATCCCACATTTCATTATTAATTTGAATCGTACAGGGAGCAAGAAGAAAAAAAACTCTCTGCCTCGATTCAGAGTGAAAGTGAAGTGCTAGGAACTAAAAATTATTCTCCGCTCCCTCGTTGGCATAGTTGGTTAACGCACCCGGCTGAAGTTCGATCCCCGGCTGAGGTAGATGGTTTAGGATCATGGTGGGCTGTCATGAAACTCTTTAAAAGAGTTATATTAGTTATAATATGATAAAATTTACGCACTTTATGTAAAACTCTTTAACAGAGTTATGCATGAAGTGTATAAAATATTTCAGATCTGAGAACGATGGCAGCCCGGTGCTCATTAACCAGCACGGTATTGTGCATTTAGTTTCTTTTAAAGTATTTTAGAACAGCTCTGGGGGGCCTACAGATATTAGGCACACTTTTCCATAATTTTCTAAACATTGCCAGGATTGGGAGACCCGAACGGGTTTATATATATATAAAGTGTTAACCTCCCTTTCGACCACTTAGGGTCATGAAGAGAGGAGCTATCTACAGGTTACTATCACATTCTAAACAACCATAACTCAGGTCAAGCTTATATTTACCGATAAAAGCTTGCCAAGGCGGGATTTGAACCTCTTCAAGTTTGTTTTTCCTTCCTCCTTAGTGTCTTTCGTCGTGGAGGAGCCTCGACCCAAGCATGTTATACTTCTCGATTCCTTATCCGTCGTCCAAACGCTTTTCGCTTTTATCTTCCACTTTTTTACGGGATTATCCAGCCATGAGAACCTTGCCCTGCTTCTATGTCTTTTTCCAGTACTTCTCACCTCTAGAAACTTTTATGGTCTCCGAACTTTGACCATTCTACAAACATGTCCTTTGTTCCTTTTCAATCGCTTCTTCCCCAGGGTCCCAGATAATAAATCCTAGAGAGCTTATGAGACCCCTCCGAGTTCGGCCGACTACTTTTCTTAGATACTTCATTGTCGAGGCATCGAGTCAGTTCATTACCTTGTCCTGAAAGACCCAGCTCTCACTTCTATATAAAAGAGTTGGGAGGTAAATTTGCCTTAAAAAAGTGCTTTTTTTACATTTTTCTGAACTCCACGTTTCCCTACAACATTATTGCAGATTGGTAAGAGACGTTTTACGTTATTGTTGCAGAATACAATGGTAAATAATAATAATAAAAATATTCAATATTTTCTGATTTGGTCTTCCTTTAAAACCTATCTTCCCCCTCATTAGATCTTAGGCAAAAATAAAACAATTTAACAGTTTGCTTTAGAAAGGAGTAATTAATGTCAATACAAAGTTTGTGCCCTGACGAGGTCTTAGGAGCTCAGAACGGCGTCTATATCCCTTAGTTTACGAAGTGGAAGTTCGCAATTAGTCGAAAACTCTAGGCCTTCTGAATATCACTTAATGGAAAGACGCCATAGATATTTGTACGTCGCATACCCTCAATTATTTTTCAAGCCCTTACAATAATAGACGGTTTATTTTCTGCCTAGATATAAATATAAGTTCTGAAACCTCATTTTGAAAAACAAAATAGTGATGCTGCTTGGAGAAATTAGGATTATTAAATATAGAATATTCTTAATGTATCTACATAAATTTCAAAATAACATTTGAGGGGAATAAAATTTAAATTTGACTATTAATTTTTAAAGTATATAAGTAGTTTTTAATGTTTAAAAATGTTTTTAATTTCTTTCTAATCTTCAGATATTAGGCTTACAACATTATAAACTTATAACAATTTGGGGCACTTAACTAACTAGTAATATCTTATATGCTTGTATTGATACAAATGTGAAAATTAAATTCTAATTTTCATATGTCTATCAGTAAAGGCTTAAGTGGTGTTTTTAATTTGAGCTGAAAAAGGTTCTGAAATACCGGCTAGAAGCTTCAACTAATACTAAAATTGAATACGAATATTATTAATTTCAAATAAAAAGGTTGCAATATGAATATTAGAATGTAATATGAATAGTAGAATGTTATAATTTATTATTTATTTGCTACGTCTCGGAACAATTTTAAAGCTAAAATTAAATTTCAAACAATCAATGCACAAAATCTTAACAATGATAATAATTTTTTTTTTAAATTCTTAACTCGTTTCAAAAAAATTATATATTTATATGAATAACTTGCCTACGAACTTTAATTAATTCGAATCCAAATTCGACTTACTTGTAAATTGACCCATATGATTACTATTCCTCTAAAAGGAAAGCTAAATTCAATTCCTAAATTCAATTAAATACCGTTCAATTTGTAAAATATTTAATGTATGTTACTTAAAACATTTTTTATATTTAGATATGCTTTCCCAAAATAGTTTTTCGGTTAACATCTTTACTTTGAGTATTGTCATTAATTTAGAATATAGTAAACGAATATTCTAAGTAAATAACAAAGAATTATATATTTCCTAAAAATTTGAAAATAACACAGGCATGAAGGAAATAAAATTGGTCAATTCATTGGGAAAAAAAAAAAAAAGGAAAAAAAAAAAATAATACTCCTTCAACCAGCTTTCACCTCCAGTGATTAAAAAACGAAGACACTATTATAACTCCAATCTATTTAATTATTCATTTAATTACATTGTATTGAATCCTCCCCCTCAAAATGTTAGCAGCTAAATTAGTTCTATGCTAGCTAAATTTCTCTTTTCAATGTAATTATTTAGCAGAATGGACATCCAAGTATTGTCATTTTTTACTTATATTCTCAATTTTATTCTCTTTTACTTTGGATTCACAAATATATAAATTAATTGTTCTATTTTTTTTTTGTTTTAATTATCTCCCCTTTTAAATATTAAAGCTGCTTATATTAAAATCATGACTCTTGTTTTGATGTACATATTATCAGCATGGCTGTTGTAAAAAGGAATTTTTATGCGTGGATATTTCATTTTTTTAAAACCTAGAATTTGATAACCATTAAAATTGTTCACATGATAGCGTTTTTATGTAATTTAATTTATTTTAAACTTTAAAATAGTCAAATATGGGTAAAACCTATTTATTGTAGTATAAAAATTATATGTTATAAAGTATATTGTAAAATGAACCTAAAAAATCAAAACAAAACAAAAACAAATCAAAATAATCAAAATTTAAAGATTCTAAAAATAAAGTAATGGTATGAATTTTGTTGTTTCTTCGGTAAAATAAGAAAATTTACAAGCTAATGCAATTTTAATATATTCTTTTCCTTCGCATTCGAAGCTGAATTCTCATCCGTCTTCTGATGTTTCTACTTTTGGGGACATTGTGCATTCATCCTTTAGAGATACAACCATTATGGGGGGTATTACTCTCTCTAAAGATATAGTAACTTCTCTATTGGACAATTTATGAGTACAAACAGTGTTCAGCTTACAGCATATATAAGAACCACCATAAAGAAGAAATATGTTGACCTATGAGAATGAATTAGACTCTAGCTAATTGTTGAAAAGTGTGTCTTAGCAATCTCAAGGAGCTTCTATATCAGAATAAGGTTACTTTTCATTTATTAGAACTGGTTGGCTTCTTGTCCTCAAATTTCTTATTTTCTATTAACTCCTTAACTCTTCTATTATCTTTGTCGAAATTGGTGTTTACTGTGCTATCTTTAAGGCACTTGAGAGGGTCATATTCTGGTTTTCAATACGTCCACGGCCACTAAAAGAACTTTACTACTTACATTGGGAATAATATAACAGTTTTGTAAAAACAGGTTTAGTTTTCCTGCAGGATTAGTCTGTGTCTTCAAAAAAATATGAAATTTTATCGGACGAACAGAAAGCAGAGTATATTTCCAATTAAAATGATTTACCTTGTTTCGTCATACTGGATAGGTTAACTGCAATAGATCATTGTGAAGACGAAAAACTAGATATGTAATGTTCACGTAGGCTTCCACGGTCGTCAGATGCATGTACAGTTTCTTCTTCCGGGTTGGACCGTGTCAATTTGTTGATAGTTGCCGAGCTGAGGGAATCATTCTCTATTCAGCCCTGAAGAAGCCATCACAGGATGTGCGAAAGCTCGGCAACTATCAACAACTTGACACCGTCCAACCCGGAAGAAGAAACTGTACATAGATATGTAATAATTATTTAAAAAAAAGCAAATTATAGTTTTCTATACAAGAAATTATATTTTATTCTAATTCCCATTGCATTTCTTGTATAAAATTTAACGTGGGATTAAATACTACAACTAAAAACATTATTTAAATAAAAAAAATATATATAGATAATTTCTTATATCAGTATTTTCTGATGTCGGTAGCTACCTTTCTATTGGATTTTATATGTTTGTTTTTATCAAGCAATAAATCTTTGTTATAATATTATTGGAAAGATAACGAATTAAAAGTATTCTGTTTTAAATGCAATTGCTAAAAGTACAAAAGCAACTACAGATACACTAAAATGAAATTTGTTTTACTGCCCGTATTTAGGGAAGGGGGGAAGCTTAATGTCACTCATGACTTGATGACTACACTAGTCGTCTTGAAGCTGTATTACTTTTACAACAATCATTAATCATCTAGATCGTTTAGTTCATACTCATATTAAATTAGGTACCTCACTAGTACAAATTATTGCTGCATGTAAAACATTATTGAAATGAGTATAGAATTTTAGGTTTGCAGTTTGTGTATTTTTACAGCGATAACTTTTTTATAAATATATTATAATAAGTAGCACACGGTAATTAAACTTTGTTCAGAGTCCCAACAAAATCTATCAATTTACGGCCAAGCAATTGGAAATTAATGGAAAAGAAACAATTGTGGGGAAGAGAAATTTAATATTTGTTAACCTAAATTTAAACCAAATTTAGATAAATTAAGCTGTATGATTGAGTATAAAGACCTAAACCCCAAATATCATCAAATTCAGTACTGCCGTTTATGAAAAAAAACTATTTATGACATTTGAACTTTTGTGAGCTTACATTTTCTATATATATTTTTTGGCAGGATGTATTTTTAGGATGTATAAGAGCAATATAAATCATCTTTGGTGTAAAATGAGAAAGATTCAAATATTTACAATCAAATAATACTTCTGCTGTAATATATTTTTTTTCTTGTGGACTATTTTCTGGATGAGACTGTTGTTTTCAGGTCGAGAGCAGGGTCTGGTTCAAGCCAATCGAAGCAAGCACCAAGAAACATAAAGTACATAGCCATTTTATTGGTAAACTAAATCCTAGAAGCAAAGTAGAACTTGTGTTGCGATATTCCCTGCATATAGAACTAACCAACTTACTTCGCCTAAGCACGAACCTGTAGAACCACTCATTTCATTTTTGTCACCTACCTCTGAGTCTGTTCTTCTTGTGTTCTTCCTCTTCGTTTAATCCTATCTTTTTTCTATCTCCTGCAAGTTATATATTCTTCAAACACTTTCCCACTAATGTTATAAGTATTTTCTTAAATACTCAATAAAGAGTAACTTTCTTTGTTATACATTTATCATGTTGATTCATTGACATATTACGACACAAAGTCGTATATATGGATTTAAGTTTCATAAAACCCTGCATAGGTTCTTTTCAATAAAGGTCCTTAAATAACTTCTATACCCGCCCGATAGCATGCACATCAGCATTCCATTACATAACTGAGTAGTTTTAAACCTGTTTTAAGATTGTTCCATTGTTTCATCGCTCTTAGAATACATTTAGTTATTAAGATGTGAAAATGTACTTACGAAAATCTGTTTTAATATACCTTTTGAGTTGTATTACCATTACCGTTATCTACAAAATAACTTCAGGTTCAAAAAGGTTTACATGTTTTGAAAATGTACTTACATACATACATATTTGTTTGTGGTTTAATGTAAATATCGGTACGCAGGAGTAGCTCTAAATTTAAAAGATACATACAAATATGCCTTTTTGGTTTACAATAGTATAACCTTATGATTAATTTGGATTCCATATATATATATATATTTCTTCTTTCTCTATTTCCTTTGTACTTGTTAAGCGTGGAGTATCTTCTTCAATCCCTATTTACTGTAAATCAGTTATACTCCAGACGTGTGGTTAGACCTGTGCCAGAGGCATTGTATTCTCGGGACAAATGGCCGCCTCCTGAATATTTATCCCCTCAGGGGGTGGAGTGGCCGGGCTATAACCCCTCAACACTGGGTACCTGTTGGTCCACGAGGCTACTAGAGCCCACCTTAAGACTTCCACTGAGAGATCTCCCATCCGACACACGGGGAGGCGCACACTCTGGTGGTCAGGTTCCACCGTGAGGCCTGGTTATCTCTTCTTCTTTCTCTATCTCCTTTATGTTGTTAAGCGTGGAGTATCTTCTTCTTTCTCTATTTACTTTAAATCTCTGTCCAGTACTAGAGGCCCCGTATTCTCGGCCTACAACAACTATGCCCCCTCAACTTTTGGTACCTATTGGTCCACGAGGCTACTGGAGTCAACCCCTCCGAGAAGTGAGACTTCCACGGAGACTCGATGCGAAAGTGATTATATTAGAGATAAAATCTCGTGAAGTTTAGGAATTTATAGCTTGCCTGGCGATTTAAGCAAAAGCTTAGAAAATCAGTTCATAGCTATAACACATCATATACTACAAAGCATAGTAAGATTTAGAGAGAATAAAAAATATCAAAAAACTGAAGCGAAGGTCTCATTTGCCCCATCTCGATTAAGTGTTTTTATAACAAAATGCGAAAATATCAGAGGCATAGCCTTACTCCAAGTAACGTAAAAACCTGATATACCTCTCTCCTAAACGGCCCCGGGTGTTTACTAGGCTCGATTCATAAAAGGAAGGAGCACTTCAGATCAGATATTCATCCTGAGGCTGGTTCTGATACAGTGGGATGTTACTGAAACATTCAGGGTTGCTGCATGGAGACTGCCTCTCTCCCCTACTTTTTAACTTTGTCTTATTAAAAGTAATAAGAAATGCCTCAAGGAAAAAAGCGAAGTAATTGTTTAAATAACCTATGAGTCTATGGCGTTCGCAGGTGATTCAACAGCAGTAGCCACCAAGATAAAAGGCATACCAGAGTTAACCGTGCGTTAATAACAATTGCAGAATTAGTCCAACAAGTCCACGTAGATCGAACAAACTACTTTTTAGTAAGGCGTAGACTATAAAAGAACAAATAAATGTATAAAAATAGCCTTCCAAAAGGTTGATCACCTTTAATTCTTTGGGTGTCTTCTAATCATGAAGATAATCATGATCTAAAGAATAACACTAAAAATCGAGCAGCAACCAGCACATCGTAGACATTGGCAGTAGCCGTCTGTCTATAACGGACAGATTATGTAGAAGAAGCAATTTATCTTGACTTCTCTTCGTGACAATGAACGTGAGTAGTCCGAAGAAGAACCAAAGAGAGACCAAGAACGATATAGAAGAAAGAAAGACACGACAGAAAATTTGAAAGCCGTCACCCATGACAGACAGATGTGTAGGAAACTATTCTAGGCGGCTAAAGATCTACATGATTTTTAAAACCAACCAAAAAAACAATACATTCATAAATATATACATACATATATATATATANTCTCGATTAAGTGATTTTATAACAAAATGCGAAAATATCAGAGGCATAGCCTTACTCCAAGTAACGTAAAAACCTGATATACCTCTCTCCTAAACGGCTCCGGGTGTTTACTAGGCTCGATTCATAAAAGGAAGGAGCACTTCAGATCAGATATTCATCCTGAGGCTGGTCCTGATACAGTGGGATGTTACTGAAACATTCAGGGTTGCTGCAAGGAGGCTGCCTCTCTCCCCTACTTTTTAACTTTGTCTTATTAAAAGTAATAAGAAATGCCTCAAGGAAAAAAGCGAAGTAATTGTTTAAATAACCTATGAGTCTGTGGCGTTCGCATGTGATTCAACAGCAGTAGGCACCAAGATAAAAGGCATACCAGAGTTAACCGTGCGTTAATAACAATTGCAGAATCGGTCCAACAAGTCCACGTAGAACGAACAAACTACTTTGTAATAAGGCGTAGATTATGAATGAACAAATAAATTTATAAAAACAGCCTTCCAAAAGGTTGATCACCTTTAATTCTTTGGGTCTTTCTAATCATGAAGATAATCAAGATCTAAAGAATAACACTAAAAATCGAGCAGTAACAAACACATCGTAGACATTGGCAGTAGCCGTCTGTCTATAACGGGCAGAATATGTAGAAGAAGCAATTTATCTTGACTTCTCTTCGTGACAATGAAAGTGAGTAGTCCGAAGAAGAACCAAAGAGAGACCAAGAACGATATAGAATAAAGAAAGACACGACAGAATTCAACTTAGGAAATTTAAATGCCATCACCCATGACAGACATATGTGTAGGAAACTATTCTAGGCGGCTAAAGATCTACATGGTTTTTAAAACCAACCAAAAAAACAATACATTCATAAATATATACATACATATATATATATATATTCATATATTGAGTAGGTTATAATTGGGTGATTAGAAGTTAACTTGAAAAAAAAAAAGTTAATTGTGGGTCTTATGAAGACCGATATGCTCGTCAGTTATCTCTTTCCCTGATTGATTTTTATTGCCTGGACAGTCCTGCCTCCAAGTGGAGACTACGGGAACAACTGCATGATCTTGTCATCATGCAGAGACACTAACTCTACCTGGCCGGTTATCTTGGCAACTAGATAATGAAGCTACTGCAACTTAATAGAAA
>KZ809680.1:58725-73621 GCA_000696205.2 Oncopeltus fasciatus
ATAATGAACAATTAATGAGAGGGAACAGAATAAAAAATCTACCTGTCCTCGCCAGGAATCGAACCTGGATCTCCTGAGAGATTTTTTATTCTGTTCCCTGTCATTAATTGTTTAAAATTTACGTGGGATAAAAAACCACAACCAAATAATATATTTATAAATAAAATAATTACCCAATAATTTTGGAGTATTTTATTTTTCTGAGATTTTCCTGACTAATTTCTCCAGCTTAATACTCGACGGCCAACGAACCTCCAACCATGATAGTAAATAAATAAAATTATAGGTCAAAGAGTGAATTAATAACATTTTTTTTAAATATCTATAACCTCTGATATTATTTAAAACAGAATAAAATTAATAGTGCTTATAAGTTCTAACAAAGGAGTGTCCATGAGAACCAGAGGCTGCTCGAAGAAAATTTATAAACACATTTATTCTAGTATTGACATATCAGAGCCTCTAGTAAATTGTATAATAATTAAAATAATTATTATGATAACAAGATTATGAAGAGTGGCCCATGCAGTAATCCTAAACCTTCCTTGACTTACTTTTTTAGAAAAAAATTCTATTCTTGAGCAAGTATAACTCTGAGGAATAATTTGCAACTCAATTTCTGTTGAGTTAGATTTTTTAGCTCTTTTTAATAGAATTAGGCAGGTTGGTTTCAAAACTGTTTTTAGTTTTTTTCTATCACGTCACGTTCGGTTTCTATTTGGGTGGAGTGCATGCTGATCTAGACCTGCCTGTTTAGTTACATCTGTTATACTGTGGTGAAACGTTGTGTGTCGGTAAGCAGTATTTAGTATTAGTTTACAGAATTACATAGTGTGTTTGAACTGAAACGTTTCCTTATGGCTACCTCTGCTCCTACACGTCGAAAGTGCGAAAACAGCCCCGATTTGTTTTGTTATATATGTGGCAGTTTTACCATTCCCAGTCAAAGGAAAAACATCAGCGCATTTGTCGGACAAGCATATTTTGCCCACTTTAAAGTAAAACTTGGTGATCAAGATAAAGCATGGGCACCTCATAAAGTGTGTAAACAGTGTATTGAGGGTTTACAGGTGTGGACCAAGGAAACACGTGCTAATGATCATTCAAGTGATTGTTATTTTTGAATAGTTAAAACATCGGGATATAACAAGAAAAACAAATGTAAAATAGAGTATCCTAGTTTACAGTCAGCTATACGCCCAGTACCGCATTCAGCCGAAGTCCCCGTGCCAGTTTTCAATGAATTTCCATCAAGATTTGAGGATCATGGAAACAAGGCATCAAGGTAGATGGGACGTACTACTCAAGGTAGACGACTATTGCTGGAGCAGCAAGCGCGAATGTAAACAAACTATACACCCCAGAAAAAGCTACAAACGGAAATTTTTATCTTAATTTTCAAGTACTGCTCATAAATTAAACAATTTAATGTGTATGAACTCGATTTAGCTTAACATTAAATGTTTTGTAAACTGTATATTTGGTACGTTTTTACTTTATATTCTTTTAAATGCACGATTTTTATGATTTCTGAGGATATCCTGTAGTTTAAAAAAGATGATGTGATCGACAAAATCTGAATTTATTCTAAGTTTCAAACGTTATAAATTATTGAAAAAACAATGTCAGATCTAACTCAACAAAAAATGTGTTCCCCAGTGTAATAGCTGTATTGCTTCAAAACTTGCTTATTCATTCAACTACATACAGTGTTTGCTCAAGAACAAGAAACTCCAGTAACTGTGTAATCCAAATATCTTTTATTTTAAGTTTTATTCAAAGTATACGCTCATCAGTGGGGCAAGATATTTGTAAGAATCGCAAGACGAGTAGTTGCCGAAACTTGGAGACAGAGTCGCCTCGATGGGGTGCCTTCGACATTCGAGTACATTACTCAAGGAAATAAAACCCCCAGGGGGATAAAAGCCATCCTTCTCCAAAGCGGACTTAGTGTCCTGACCAAGGACAGGAACTTTTGGGCCCCGCCATTGGCCTTCCAGCATACATTAGGCAAACAAGGGCCGTACGAAGGAGATCTTCTGCTCCTTACTCATCGCCGACCCGACTCCTCCTTTTTTTTTTACGCCCAACTTCCTTGGCGAAAGTTATGCTGGTCTTGTAAACACTGCTCAAGGAATTATCAATTTTAAAGTTACGTTCAAATCAAAACAGAAACTAGACGGTAGTTCGAAAGGTAGTAATTCAGAAATGCTTACAAGTTTATCAAGGACACTCTTAGGTGGATATTGCTCAGTGGGGTCCTAAGAATCTGTCATCTTGTTTCAGAGATATCTATAACTTCCTGAATCTAGTACGCATACAGAATTTGTGTTATGACCCAATCCTTAAACTCTGCAATGCATACTACATATTGATCACGAGGCATATCCTTGGTTTCCGATTTTCTACTAAAACAGATTAATATTTCAGTTGACTTTATTAATAACCAGCTAACTTCTTAAGATCAGGGCTATTATTTTTTTTAAATTATTGGACTCTTCTTGATTGACAGCCAAATATCAGGCTACGACAACACTTTATCCCCCGGCTTCTTCACGATTTCATAAATGTGTTTCACATTAATTTTTTTATGAAGGAAAGTCTTTACGAAGCTGAGAATTTAATAAAGGCCATTTATTTCTCATAATCTCTTCGCATTAAAGAAAAAAAATAAATAAGTTTCAAGGGGGTATAAGTCTTGTAATTATTTTTTCGCTTCACAATATCAGTTAAAGTCTAATTATTTAAAATATAAAACATCAAAGTAATGGGTGGACTATACAAAATTATCTTGAATTCATTAAAAATTGTAAAAAAAATGTTTTGTTCCTCAAAATATTTTTATAATTGATTTTAAATTGCCCAAATACTGCTAATTTTATTGCCAACTCAAGTCTAAAGCTAATCTCATACTAAAAATTTAAAATTAAATTCTACTCATAAATTTTAATGTACATTTTTTATACATTTGTCTTCAATATCATTTATGTCAAACTTTTGTATTTTGTTTTAATTATCTTCCTTTTTTTTCTTAATTGATTAATTATTTTAATACTACAAATTAAAACTATAATTAAATTTATCTCAGGCGCATTATGAAATAAATAATTTCAAGTATAGAAATAGGGAATGAATGAAATTATGAGTAAAGTATAAAGCTCAGGTGATTTAAGATGAATAATCAAATTGCTTTATGAATAATACATCAGTCATCTTTGTAATATTAGAGTTATATAGTTATATCGTGGTATCCTTAACAGGAAAGTAGTAGACTTCAATAAAATTGGTGAATAGGCTAAATCCAGGCCAGGGGGAAGGCAGTTCAGAGGGACGCTAAAAATTTTAAACAAATTCTCAATTATGAATGTAGTGAAATAGAAATTGAAGAAAACATATTGAACTATATATAAACTAGTGTAAATAGAGTATTTCAGCTTCATGATTTTTAATAAATAGAGGTATCAAAGTCGATATCTGTTCATATGATCTTAAATATTTAAAGTCTAGAAAAGCTCCACACAAAAAATTCTGCTAAAAGCACAAAGAGGAGTGCACTCAGATCTACAAAGGCAAGAGTACTCTTTATAAAGTGACTGAAATCCAATGATGGAATGACTGACTCTGAAAGTGCTCAGCAAGTAAAAGATTTTTAAAATTTGACTAATTATTTTAATTATCTAATTAACTTTTTTATTTGTAATAAATAATAAAAGGAAAATTTTACGAATGTATCTTCGTAAAATCAAACGGCCATTACAGTGTTCGCTGCCGGCCACTATGATTGCATCGTAAGCTTACCTTTTCTGAATGACGGAAATGACATTGAATTCTTAAACGACAAGGAGGTTAAAGCTGGCTAAGTTTGGCTCAAGGTAGACAGAGAGAATGAAGAGGGACCCCTCTCAAAACGATAAACTTCTTTCCTCAAAAGGTGCATTTCGAAAAACTCTGTAAAAACAAGTAATGATTGTAAAGTAGCATTTTACACTTATTATGCTTAATATTCTTTTCCTCACCAAGAAATAATAAAGATAATGACGATTTGTCAATTTATTCTTCCTTTGGGGCGCCCTCCTTTTATCCTCAATAGACTATTGCACAAAATCAGTCAGAGAGCTCGTGATGTATAAGTCGAAACCTATAGTTACTGGGTTACTAATGTCAAATACATAACTAATGTCTGGAACTAATGTCAGTTTTGACATTAGATCCCGAAACCCCTATAAGGCTCTCAAGCAATCTTTCGTTTAAAGATAGAGAGTGTATTAAAAATAGTTGATAAAATCGAATAATGTCATATCTCAATTTAAACAAAAATTTTATATAAATTATTCTGTACTTTGACACATTTAATTAAACAATTGACAATATTTTTTTTTTAAATTAGGGTTACATTTTTTATCAGGCCAATACATTTTCATTGTTTCTTTTTCAGGCGATAAATTTTTATATTACTATCGTTATTTAAGTTATTAAACTGATAAATTTAAGCTAAAGTTAGTAGCTAAAGTTTTCGTCACTCCTTAAAAAAAAAAAAAATAAATCCAAGGCTATAAGCAAAACTTCAATTGTCTGTCAGCTTGCCATTGTAATAAGAATTGGAATAAAATTAATGGGAAATAGGAGAACGTAAGAAGAGGCTGACTTGATAAAAGTTCGGGATTACTTCTTACTGGGTAATGAAGAATTATTATACTCCCAGGATTACAATTTATCTTATCTTAGTTTCCTTCGTCTACCTCCTGCTTGATAACTTGTCAGGAGTGATAAGCTTAGCGTCCAGTCTGCAGTCTGATAAGAGTATGAATTCAATTTAAGATGACAATTTTACACCACTAGTGATATGATTTTTNCTGCATGGAAAGGAAAACACAGGCTAACTAATTGTAGAGAGAGCCAATCAGATGTCGCCTGTAGAAGAGAAAGACAATGTATGTGTATACCAAAAAGTAGAGATGTTAAAAAAATCTGCAGGAGCCACTTTGTTAATACAAAGTCCTTTGCAGACCATTATGAAAATGAAATAATGTCAGATCAAAATCTACACCATATTTCTCCTTTAACACATTTTAATAAGAATAGTATTCACAGAAAAAAAATTGGAGCAAGTGAGTCTGAAAATTTAGCAGAAAGGGGACAAATAAATCATGAAACATTTAATGAAATGGTATTAGATTCTATAAGAGATCTCACAAAAGTCAAAAGAAAGAATGAAGCAACAAGAATTTGCAATTGTGAATATTCAAATCATTTAAAAATAAACGAAGACGATGTAACATACATGAAATCGAAACTAAATGAGGCATTAAACGAGATAAAAAAATGCAATCGTAATGTCGAGAAATCTATGACTAGCAATCAAGAAGATTTGAATCACCAAGACCATTACTTGAGTATTGTTAATGACTGCCAAAAAAGGTGCTCAGAAATCGAGAAACGCATTCAAAAATTGTGCAAAGACTTAAATTCATTTGAAAGGAGTGATAGAAATTCAAGAAGACAAAATGAGCTTCGAAAAAGCCAAGATCGAGAGAATCAAAACAATAAAGAGGGGAGGAAAGGCTCTCGAGGTTATTTCGAAAATAAGGAGGAAAGACCAACGAGGGATATCGATGAAAGTTCAATCTCATTAGAAAATAACCATGCTGGAGGAAGTTTCACAGAGGAGCAACGAAATCTTCCTCCAAGCCTTGGCAGGCCATGCAAATGCAAAGATTCTGAAAGGTCTTCCAGGTTGAGCGGTAGAAAGGGCAGAGGAAAAGACAGAGAAAAAGTGAAAACCCCGCGAACCGAAAGAAGTTCACATCACTCTCTTAAGCGAAGGAGTAAAGCAAGCAACTTACAAGCAGAAGGGACTTCTGTCGGCTCTGACTCGCTAAAAGTCGGCGGGGCTTGCTACCATATCAGGTGCTTCCCTTCGGATCAAGTACTCGGCAATCCTAAGTTTCTAAAATGCAGAGGCTACAAAGAGGTTATTGACAGAATGAGAAAGAAAAGAGATTTCCGAAGATTAACAAGGAAAAATTACTCTTAGCCATCTGCATCAATGATGACAGTTTAGCGTCATTAGATGAGGGATGTGAAATGAATTCCTCACTTTTTATTGGCCCTAGGTTAATTGTGGGTCTTGTGTTTACACAAAATCCTTCAATAATGCTCAACCTGTGAGCGTAAGCTATAGCCAAGAGATCATTTGATGAAGCTCAATAAAAATTCCTGCCATTCTCAACTATCCATTCCTAATTTAAATGAGGTTGAATGTGTTCAATTTTTTTTTTTATTTTTCGTATGTAGCCTAATCTGAAGTTCAGTTTTACTAGCTAAAAATGTGAGCCAACAAAAATTACTCTGCATAAATTGTTCATGCGGACGTGTTCAATATTGCTCAACCTAATCATTGAAAGTGACTCGCACATTGAGAGAAGCAGGACCTATCCCAGTACCACTTGTTGGTAGTCAGCGTACGCTAGCGTCATTTTGGCTATTTCTCATNAAGAGAAATACATACACCTCAAAAATGTGTATGATTAGTATCCCTCCCTAGCCAGAAGATCATTTCAAATCTTTATCATCGCATCATAGTGATCGTGATAGTTTTGTCTTCTCATGCATTGATAGTAGGGTAAAAAGCCGGATCTGGGACACACAAATGGGGAAAATGGCGGACATCCAAAACAACCATGCCGGTTCTGTGACACGTTAATGGAGAAAAGGCAGCGCCCATGGTTTCACTGTATACCTCCATGCTTATTTATATTTATATGCATATGCGAATTTTTCGACCTACCCCTCAGGAGAGTGTGGGGCTAAAGATGTTATTCAAACTGGTGACGCAATAGACAGAAGAGAGACCTACCTTATAGAAGATGGAACATAATATATATGTATATATATTTGCTGGACATAAATTTAGGCGACTATTTAATGCTAATATCCCCCTCCCCCTCCACTGTTGTTCTGTGTTTTAGGATTATCTTTTGACTTTAGGCCCCTTACGAGGAAAGGGGTGTATTGGGAAATTTAACCGAAGAATAACACAGGGGCAAATTATTACCTGAACTACTTATGGCACAAGGGATGCGTCAATGAGCGAATTTCATTAAAAAAATTAAGTCAGTTTTAATATAAAAATTGTTGATTTAATTTGGAAAACGCTGAATACTTTAGTTTTGGTAAACTTCAGACAATAAGAGACAATTCGGGAAAATTGACTGAAAATTCAAAGACAGGTCCTTCAGAACTGAATACTTGAATTAGACGCATGGAGGACAGTTGAACATTTCATGATAGAGAATTTCTGAAAACTCATATTCGTCTAAGTCTAACTTTTATCGTATTTTAGTTAGATATGAGAATAGAAAGCACTATTAAAAGGTACGTACCTGGTGTTTTTGATAAAGTTCCAATCAAATACTCCCCTAGTCTAATTACAATATCAAAAGTAGAAATAATTAAGTTTATACCAATAGAGTGCTGATTAAATGTCACAACTCATATAAGATTCTACAACTAGCATAACTTTTTAAATAATAGTTTTTCGAACATTCTTTCCTAATTTGGTTTTTAATTTATAGCATTTGCAAGATTGTATTTAAATGATTTACGATAAACAAGAAGAATTTATAAATATCCAAGAATCGAACAAATAAAAACAAATGTCATATGATGTTTTTATGAGCTATGCATTAACCTCATTAGATTTACATTCTCCAGTAGTTTCATGTTAGACTATTAGAAAGTAGATGATTAATAAACCCCACAAAATTGATTAAAGACAATTTCCTGCAGAGATGCAGTATAATCCTTGGCGACCGTCGTGTGCAAGGACAATCTTCGACAGAACAGTCAAACGGGACAAACGCAAAGAGTTCACCGGGGATAATGCCTGCCGCCAAGGAACTTGGGGAAGCGAACTCTGCAATCCTAACTGGTGCCCGCCAAGGTGCAGGCTCACGGATTGCCGCCACTGCCTCAAGAACGCTAGACTTCCCCATGCGGGAGACTGTGAGTGGCCCGAGGAAAATACGCGAAGGAAGAAGAATAGGCCTCACAAAAACATGAAAATAAGACCAGTCAGAGAGAAAAAGATTAATTTCGTGAAAGACAATAGTGGAAGTTACTATCGCAAATTTAAACGAAGCCAAAATGAATATCCAAATGAACATTTAAGCAAAGAATCTTCTTCAATATGCTGTTGCATGCATATTCCTAAGAAGAACAAAATATCTTATTCAAGAAATTTCTCCGGTGGAAATCGCTATGGTGTCACAAAGGTTCAAGAAGACGAACACTTACCTGCATGGAAAGGAAAACACAGGCTAACTGATTGTAGAGAGAGCCAATCAGATGTCGCCTGTAGAAGAGAAAGACAATGTATGTGTATACCAAAAAGTGGAGAGGTTAAAAAAATCTGCAGGAGCCACTTTGTTAATACAAAGTCCTTTGCAGACCATTATGAAAATGAAATAATGTCAGATCAAAATCTACACCATATTTCTCCTTTAACACATTTTAATAAGAATAGTATTCACAGAAAAAAAATTGGAGCAAGTGAGTCTGAAAATTTAGCAGAAAGGGGACANTACTAGGAGGAGGAGACAGTCCTGGTTCGGTTAAAGGTTTATTATTAAATTAAAACAAAACCTTCTCCTTCTTCTACAATGATGATAACGTAGTCACCAATTGCGTGTTCTAGCCCATGGTTGCTGGGGTTGCTAAAATTCAGGCCGAAACATTTGCAAAAATAAAACCATATTGGTACTCCAATTTGTTTTTATTTAATAATAAATCTTTGACCGAACCCCTCCTCCTGAAACAATCCCATAGAAATTGCAATACTGTGTCACTTATTTACTTTTTTTTTTAACAATTAGTTTTGTTTGGAAAACTCCTCAGGCTAGGTAATGGGTAGTGGTGTTTGTCTTTTGATGCCTCTCATTACCCTATACCTATTATTATGACTTCTGCAGTAAAAAGTATTTTTTAGTTATTCTTGACTCTTACAGTAATTCCCCTCCCCTCCAAACACATATTTATCCACCTTCTCCCAGCACTTTACTCGGCTTTTCTTTTTCTAAATTAAAAAAGACATACCACATTACTTAAAAAAAAATCATCAAATTACGGCTTATAATCCATCAAATTATAGTTTTTGGTTCTAATAAACAGCTACTTCTAATTCTTATATTTCGCTGTACAACTCCCGAAATGATTTTTTTGTTATAAAACAAATTTGAGTTAAGTTTAATTGCTCTAAACAAAATATATCGCTCGCCGCAGATAAAAGACTTTTTAAGCTCTTACTTTACATTACAAGTAGTCCCGAAATTTGTTTCCTCCGATTTCACATGATAATTAACTCAGCCTTTCATGATAGCTATAAGCCATTTCATCAATGAAAATAACTAATTGCAGCTTCTATAGCAAAAAATTTAATGAACTGATAAAACCTCATTCACTTGAGATGTGTAATCCCGAAAATGTTTATTTTATCACTAAACAAATCTGTGATAAGTTTCATTTTACTCTATATCGAAAAAATTCTTGTACATGCAAACGCGCACACACGCGCGCGCGCGCCTTACACTCGTAACTTCTGACACACACACACACACACACATACAGATTCTAGGGATCATCATTTTTGGTTTCTAGTAGGTAAGTGATTAGTGAACAAATCTGATGAAAAAATTTGTCATGAGATCAACCTCAATTGATGATGTTGAACCCTAATGAGGGGAAATGTATTTAAAAATCACATAGGGATTTGTCGTAATAAGCGTTATTGGGTTAGCAAAATTTCTGTCACTCCTTTAATGAACTTTCATTCTCATCAGGTGAGAAGAGCCTTCACTAATATAAGGGATGGAGTCTTCTTAAAAATGAAGTAAATCAACTGTTCCACCTCTTGATAATACCAGTGAACCCTATTACCTTCTGCTTTTACGAAAGCAGTGAAATAATGCTGCAGTGAAAGTGGTGCTAGTTATAAACTATAAAGCTAGTTACCAGTTACTGCTACCTGTTACAAGTCAGCTAACAGTTACCAGTTACCATCTATGCCATAAGTATATTATTTTCCTCTCATACCTTATATTCTCCGTCTTCATTGGTTTATGTACACCATCTATATCTATCATAGCCAACGGGAGATGGTTTGCAGAAACCAATGAAGACGGAGAATATAAGGTATGAGAGTTCTATATTCATTGGTGGTAGAAATAATAATAACCCTTTAGAATATTATTTTCCCTTTATCTAACCCTTCTCTTTTGTATTCCATTGTACGCCTTTAGCCAATAAATTGAAGAGATGAACATATATTGTATATATTTTTTCCTGCCCCTTAGGAAAATCCCAACTTTTATCAGCATTAACTAATACATGGATTTTCCCTTATTTAAAGTAATATGCAAACCAAATTCGATTGATAAATTTTGAATCGTTATAGTCGGAGATGGAAATGATATCCCAAATCGAATGATTTGATTCTCAGAGGAAATTTATATAAATAAATAGTTATAAATTTGTTTTTGCATTCTCGTGATTTTAAGTGTAAAATTCAATAAAATACAGCTTAAAAATTTTTTACTACAAAAAAAAACCAAAAAACTTGTTGATTTGGAAGGGATATTTGGGAGGAAGGACAAGATAAATTTGAAGGACACTAAAATGTTTGGGTAGGTGTGTTAACAATCATGACGGCTTTAAACAGAACACACACACTGGAATTTTGAGATTTTTGAGATCCGCCATTCCTGTATTTTGTATTAATGGCTCAGTGATCCGGGGGGGTTGACGAAAGAAACTTAGATTATGCATGCAGTAGTAGTCAAAGAAGATTAATTCACCCTATTTCTTCCAACAACCTTTTTTAGCGTTTATGTCATGATTTCTTCATTTTCCACTGATAAGAGAAGAGTCCTATAATAAAAAATCACAAACACACACTAATATAAGTATACATATATACATATATATGTGTGTGTAAGAAAATTATGTATGATAATATTACAAAATATTATGAAATATTAAAGGGACAATATCTGAAACCTGATGTCCTCATGTATAGTTAAATCTACTAAGTATGACCACTGACTTAGATTTATCAACAAAATAATTTAAAGTTATTTGAGGAATTACTAAGGATAGGTATAACTTTAAATAATGTATAACTAGTAATAAATTAGTTATTTAAGCACCAATGAGAACTGCAACGGAAGAGATAACTTTTATAATACACTAAATATACTAATATTCTTAAATATTGAATAAATATCGAAAGGCCTGAATGAATAAACATTTGTTTTGACTATATTGTCCCAGAACCTTGAATAAAAACATAATCTAATGTTTGACGTTAAATTATATAATAAATTTAATCTATTATNGCAAATTTGAGGGTTATGTGGGCCCTCTTACCTCAAAAATGCAGTATTTAGTATTTTTTATTTATTTATTTGTGATGTTTAATCCCACGTTAATTTTAAACAATTAATGCAAGGGAATAGAATAAAAATCTAAACTGTCTTAGCCAGGGCTCGAACCTGGATCTCCTGCTATCCAGGCATGAATGCTAGCCATAACACTACCGAGACTAGCCAGATAACTAATAAGTTACATTCCCTAAAAAAATATAGAAAGATAACTCTCTTGTCCGCATAGCAGGAGATCCAAGTACGAGGCCTGGCAGAGACAGTTTAGATTTTTTATTTTATTCCCTTGCATTAATTGTTCGGTATTTTAGTATTTGTCTAACTGTCATTTCGGCTAGAAATTTATTTGAACATTTTTTTTTAAACAATTTTTAAAGGATTTGTTGTTTGAAATAGAACAAAGATATAAAGGGAGACGCACTTGATTATATTCAATTCTTCGTAAATATTTATTGCAGATATTAGGTGTAAAAAATTATTTTCAAACAATTTAACTAAAATAACTTTACAAAAGGAACAAAATAACGTAGAATGAATTTAAAANCATTTTACTCTATATCGAAAAAATTCTTGTACATGCAAACGCGCACACACGCGCGCGCGCGCCTTACACTCGTAACTTCTGACACACACACACACACACACACACACACACACACATACAGATTCTAGGGATCATCATTTTTGGTTTCTAGTAGGTAAGATTAGTGAACAAATCTGATACCTTTTGAAAAAATTTGTCATGAGATCAACCTTAATTGATGATGTTGAACCCTGAATGAGGGAAAATGTATTTAAAAATCACATGGGGGCTTATCGTTATAAGCGTTATTGGGTTAGCGAAATTACTATCACTCCTTTAATGAACTTTCATTCTCATCAGGTGAGAAGAGCCTTCACTAATATAAGGGATGGAGTCTTCTTAAAAATAAAGTAAATCAACTGTTCCACCTCTTGATAATATCAGTGAACCCTATTACCTTCTGCTTTTACGAAAGCAGTGAAAGAATGCTGCAGTGAAAGTGGTGCTAGTTATAAACTATAAAGCTAGTTACCAGTTACTGCTACCTGTTACAAGTCAGCTAACAATTACCAGTTACCATCTATGCCATAAGTATATTATTTTCCTCTCATACCTTCTATTATCCGTCTTCATTGGTTTCTGCAAACCATCTTCTTCTGTTGGAAACCAATGAAGACGGATAATAGAAGGTATGATAGTTATATATTCATTGGTAGTGAAAATAACCTTTTAGATTAATTTAGAAAATAGTATAACAGTATGAACAAAAAAAGAACTGTAAGTCAGCATAAATAAGAAACTCAAATCAAGATAAATAAGTAATATACTTATCCGTGATTTTTTTAAATATTCCATTTTGATATCCCTGTTTGTTTCTTTTGTAGAACCAACCTACAAGATTTTCTATAACATGAAATTTACTTGTCTCTTTGGTCTTAATCTATCTGAATGTTTGATAGCAGTAATCTTTGTCTTTCAGTTTCCATTTCAATGTCTTCACTCTTGATGATGAGGCGAAAGCTAGGAGGGCAGTACTCATGTTCAAAGATCTGTTTGGATTGGCGAGGTTCGACAGGGACTCCCTCATCAGGTAAAATACTGCAAACTGTAAGGTACTATCTACTATACGTATAAAGAGAAATACATACACCTCAAAAATGTGTATGATTAGAAAATCTGTCTGCAGTACGCTAACACCTCATTAAACAGTGAGGTGCTTAATTTTTCTCGGGAATGGCTGAGGGAATTCCATAAAATTTACAATTTCATTTCTGGCTATTCCGAACAGTGCCTAGTTTCAAATGCGCTTGATCCGTCAACTCTAAATTACGAAATAAAATTTTAAATTCCCCTAACCTTTTAACTGGGTTGCTGGCATATAAGCGAAGGGATTCATCTTTTAACATTAAGTTTTCATAGTTTTCGTTGGATATTCAACGGCTATTGTGAGAATAAATGATATTTGTTACAAAGAGCAAAAAAAGCATTATAATTTTCATGAGTTTATATATTAATCAATCCTACCCTAACTTAGTAAAATTATAATCGTAAATTGTTCCACAAAGATAATTTTCCTTTAACATATTTTTTATTATTTTAATTTTACTCATTTTTATAATGAACAACATCGTAAGAAATACGCATTAAATCTATAAGTACAGAAAAAAAAAATAAACTGTTTAAAATAGTTTAGTTAGTAAAGAAATCAAGATATTCCCATCAAATACATCCTTTGACTTTATTACAATTTTTCTTTTCTATTTCCTTTCTTCGAAAGATTCTATTTACCTTTTTTGGGATTTAATTATTTAAAAGGAGATATCCTACATTTCATTAAGATGGCCATAAATGAGAGTAAATGACAAATTACATCATTTAAGCCGGAGAGAGCAATAAGGCTCTAGACAGGCCAGTAAGGAAGTGTGGAAGAATACTCAGCCAATATAATTATTTTCGCAAATACCTTTCAATACAATTTTTTTTAAACTTTATAGAACAAAAGTTTTTAAAATTATATTTGCACTAATTAAGTTCTATAAACATTTTTGTAACTCAAATAATAATGCAGATATAAATTGTATAAATTTTGTTCTTCCTAAGGTCCAATCCTTCCTGTCATCTGGTTGTATCCAAAAAATAATTTATAAAATAGTTAAATATAAAATTTAATATAAAATAAAAAAATCAAATGCCTTATTTGGCTTATATACTTAGAAATAATAAGATCCGCTAAAAACTCGAAATTATATTCCTTAATAACGTCTTTGGTGTAGGTTTTCATTAAAAAATTCTATTATAAGTAATTATTAAAATTATATTTTACACATTTTTCCTATAACTATATTTTAGAATAATGTAAACAAATCTTTGTCGATCTGATATTTTAGAACCTAAAAATATAATCTCTTAATGAATTAATGAAAAGCGAAAAATCTATTTATATTACGCAGCAACTGCTTCAGATCTTCTTTTTTTTTTTTTTTGGACATTGTTTTCGTAACTACAGGCATATTAAGATATTAAACAATTATAGACAGAATAAAAAAATCTCTTTGTCCCAGCCAGGACACATGTATTACACATGAATACATGTCAGCTCTTACGAGCATAAGAAAATGTATTCGTCTTTTTGGTGGATTAGGCTCTCCCTAGTGTGGTGGGAATTTAATAAGATATCTAGCTTGCCCCAGTTGTGTAATTGAAACATTCCGGCCCGGTAAGCAGGAGATCCAGGTTCGAGTCCTGGCTGGGACAGAGAGAATTTTTATTCTGATCCCTCGCATTAATTGTTTGAAAACGTACGAGGGATAATAAACCACAACCAAATAAATATTTAATTAAGATTTTAATGCCACTCACCTCTCAGCTAATAACAGCACTTAACGAATTGAAAAAAAAAAAAAAAAAAAAAAAAAAAAAAAAAAAAAAAAAAAAAAAA
>KZ809681.1:4153-17843 GCA_000696205.2 Oncopeltus fasciatus
AAGATAAATATATATATATAGTCCACTTCTGTTACATACATACTATGGTATCCTTAGAATGCATTACAGTTTCCTGAAAACGGAAAAAATTTAAGTGACATTAACCTGTTGATATATTTACTAAGAAATGAAAAATGGTAATGTAATAAATAGTAAAAAAATAAAAATAAAAAGGACTTAATAGTTCAGAGTTTAATTCGTTTCCATGACAGGTGGCGTAAGGAAGAAATATTTGATAAATTGCAAGCATTTTAAAGCAATAAATAGTATGTGGCAAGGTCAGCTTCTTCCGCACCTTCTAAATTATGAGGTTTTGCATGAAGATGCTACTTACTAGTAAATCATTTCTTCTTTGATTTTTAGCGGTTAGCAGAGAGAACAAATTTCTCCTATTAAGGAAGAATAAGTCAAATTTCATTGAGAATGAGTTCTTGTGAGTATACCGGGGGTTTCTTTTTCTATTTAGAATACAATATTCATATNAATAATACAAAATTAGGAGTAAGTGAATAAATAAAAATGATTGTAATTAACAATATACAGTGGGGAGGGTTGGTCGGTAATGGGAAAATTCTGATGAGAGTCGGTGTTTTACAGAGAAAAAAGTTGACAAAGATAACATTTCTTCCAAAGACGGTAGTATTTCTCACATCCTTCTAAGACACAAGACGATTTCGAGGCAGAGTTTTTGTATTTCACCCCCTGACCTTTCACTTTGTCATATTGACATTTCCCCTAGGCCTAAATAGCCCCCCAACCCCTCAAAGACAAGCCACCCTTCTCTCTGTAAAACACCCATTCGCTCATCAAAAACATTCTTAGACTACACAAGAACAATGGGACAATGAAATATCTCATTCGGTCCGAGGATATCAATTCTCACTGACCGAACAAGAGGGAGAAAAAGGTATGCTCGTAACCTAGCTTTTGCTGATGACATCACAACAACACAGTTATGGTCAGGTGAATACCCGTCTTCCCGTCGGAAGGGAGATGTCTAAGGATCATAGGAACAAAAGAGATGAGAGGACGAGCAATGCTAAAGTGACGTCACTGAATGACACTACGGCCATTTCCTATTTCCAGATCATCTCTTGATCAAATTGATATCTGATAATGACTTATACAAATTTTTAGTGCAAGGGAAGAGAATAAAAAATCTAACTGTTCTAGCCAGGACTCGAACCTGGATTCCCTGCTATCCGGGCCGGAGCATTTTCCACTTATACTACAGGGAAAAGTCTTATAAGTTACTAATTAATAATAATATTATTCCCTTGCACTAAAAATAGTTAAAATTTACGTGGGATTATATACCACAAAAATAATATTTATAAAATTAAAAATTTAAAAGTAAATAACGAGAGTCATTTAAACAGCTTGACAATGGAGGATCTGACCTCCGAGCAAAAGATGATATATTCGTCGGCCTCGGAGGTTAGACTCTCGACACTAGTGCGGGGAATTTAATAACTTATCAGACTTGTCCCGGTAGCATAAGTGGAAAATGCACCGGCCCGGATAGCAGGAGATCCAGGTTCGAGTCCTGGCTAGAACAGTTAGATTTTTTATTCTGTTCCCTTGCACCAAAAATTGTTAAAATTTACTAGGAATTATATATAACTAAAAAATAATATTTAAAAAGATAATAACTTATCTTTCCTAAAGAAGATAACGTAATTTTATATGAGATAGCTTCAGATTTCTTTTCCATTTCTTCTCCTTGTTTTCTTCCCCTATGATCCCTCTTATTCACAACATAAATTTGAAACTACAAAAATGAATATGATGCTTTAAAAGAGAATTTAAATTTAAAAAAATTAGATTCAAGTTTTAAAATAACAATCTTTGAAAGTTCATGTTTTCCAAGTAAATAATTTGAGTTTGTAGTTAGCGTGGTCGGTAGTTTTAGACTGATTAATATTTATGAAGGGAGTGCGAGAGGTAGTCCGCCACACGTATCACAATAATTAAGTTTACTTTGATCTGACGTGAAGCATGTAGAACAAAGTTTACTAAAGTCTAAAATAAACTCAGCGAAAACTTATGGATCTCCTCGGAGGAACGCTTTGACCTCGAGCTATGGCCGCGTACCTCTCTAACGACCTTAATGAGTATCTGCATCTTCTTGTGAGAGATTCCTGTCTCAAGCCAATCACTTTGGGGCAGCGAGAACTAACAACATTGTCCTTGTTCTATTGAGTCGTAAATAAATAAGAATAAAATACTTATTTATTCCATAAGCAGCGGATGACGATGAGGATATATTAGACAAGATCATTCTCAGGCTGACTCTAGACTGTTTGAGAGGGAAGTGATGTACAACAGTCGTAAATATAGAATATGAACATTAAAAATTACAATTGTTAGATTTTTTTTTGTTGGGGCTCGGTCAATTATAAAAAAAAAAAAAATACAAATTTAAAAAAAGAAAAGTGTGTTTTTTAAAAGATTATCTGCCCACGTTTCAGCTTACATTGCAAGCCATCTTTAGGGCTGTAGAAATACAATGTCATGAGAATACAATCATAGTTGACAATATTATAATACAGATTTACCATAATCTAATGTGATATCAAAAGTATGAATGTAGAAAAAGTTTTTTTTTTTTCAAATTCTCTTACATACCTTTCTATTTTCATACTTTTGATATCACATTACATTATGGTAATTCTGTATTATAATATTGTCAATTATTATTGTATTCTCGTGACATTGTATTTCTACAGTCCTGAGAATGGCTTACAATGTAAGCCAAAACGTTTTAAATTTAATAAAGTTTGTGAGATAAAGTTTTTATCTACCTTGACCGAACCCCAACTAAAATCATCTAATAATTATTATTACAGTGCGATAATAAGATAAAAGAATGGGTGGCGATAACGGATCACATTCAATTCATATTCTAAATATAAAATATTGCTATGGACACTAAAAATGAAGGGCTCGAACTAACGAAAGGATTTCATCTTGTCAAATATCATTTCTCTATCTATCAGTCCTATATGAAATGAAACCTTCCTGACAAGATTCTCATTTACTATCACCTCTGATTTTGTTCTTGAAATAGTTTCATATGAAAGAATTACCTTTGAAAATTCAGATTCCTTGAAGTACTTAGAATTTAAATTTGTCAATGGAATGTGATGCTTTCTTGAAATCAATGCACTACTCCTGTAGAAACTGCTTTAGTGGCCCGGAAAAAATCTGCTCATTGAATGCATTCTTGCTAAATTCTGCCCACAATAAAGTCAGCCTCTCCAGTCAACCTAAAGCCTCAACAATACTATTGTTGATCCTGACAGGTTTATTGGAGAACTAGAAGCATTTACTAAGCGTATAAATGATTTTTTTTTAAATGACCTGAGCTTATCTATCGGGCAATATCGAAACAAACGACCCCAAATTTACTGGTTCAATAAGGAGAAAATCATTGCAAAAAACGTCTATGTACGTCAGTGACCTTTTTAAATAACGGCCATGACTGCGGGACACAAGAGTGAATTCTTAAACTAGTTTAAATTTCGATTTAGTTCAGGTTGAGCGAAACTTCAGATCATGACAATGTTTTTGTTTTGTGCTCCCCCAAAATTTCAACAAGGACCTTTTTTTCTGTTTTCTGTTTCCCATCCTTCCCCTGCTATCAACTGCTTTAGATCTACCACATGAATGTGTAAAGAATTTCATTTAATTTTGTGTTCCTCTAGGTCAATTTTAACGTCACACCTGAGTTACCTACGTCTGAAATATGCTAAATCTTCCAATGACCTTTCCCGGGAGATTCTCACTCTTTTTTGAGAATAACCGTCTGTTCACCTGCAACGCTTGAAGTTATTAACATTCCAGTTTGCAATCAAATTGTCTTGGTCGAGAAATTCGCTGACGGTTGCCTAGATAAATTTTTACTTCCCTTCGAACTTGTATGCAAAGTCAACAACTGGTGAGAAGATTCCATGGAGCAATATACCCTGGTATCTTCTTGCGAGCTTTGGAAGAATTTTCTCTTTGTCCAAGCAAAGTTCGTGACAGTTTCTCGTTACTTACAGCTGCGTTGAAACGCAACTGACGTTCCCATGAATTACATCATTTAAGAAGAATAGAATTCCAGAATAGAAACCAATAGACTACAGAGGATTTTATATTTTCCTATGAACTATTTCACCTTTGGGTCTGTTTGTCCCCACTAATGGAGACGTGTCCAGTGATATAGGGACAAGTTTGTTTTTGGCTGTTATTGAAACAGTCTAGAACACTTGTTGAAGCTTCAAGAGTTGCACTTCAGCACACGGGGATTCTCAAAAAAAATTTTTTTAAAACTTTTATTTATTTATTACATTCTGTTAAATTAGACATTTTGTAATTTGATCAACACAATGAATTAAAAAAAAAAGACTTTCAAAGTCAATAACATGAGAAGAGAAGGTGACCAATGACACCACTCTCAAATTCTCAAAATAGATTGAGAATCTTCAAGAGTTGTTCATAGGAAGATGAGGCATATTGCAGACGTAGGAAAATCAAATATCCAGGGATGTTATTAAATATTAAACAAGCAAAAGGGAAATTAAAAATTTATTAGATAAAACAGTTATTGATCATATTCATAGAATATATTGAATATACTTAAAACAGACTAAGGATATTCATTACACCGGATATGGAGTAGGTGACAGATTTTAGGTGAGGGATGTAGATCGGTGGGGAGAGGAAAGACAGCAAAGTTTGCTTAGAGAGTCACTTGCATGAAGCATTCTGTAGTATGCGATGAGGAGGTACCTTCAAAAAGGAAATTGAACAGAGCCATATTCACAACCTTGGTGCTCAAAAGCTTAAATAAATTCCTCAGAATCAAGGATCCACAAAACCCTCTAATATAATACATTAAATAAGTTTTGTTATTGACTACAATGCAAACATTTATGGTACTTCATTTTGTTATTTTAAACGATCATTTGTCCGTAAAAGGAGTTTTTCTACAAGTTAAGTCTTAAAAACGTTTAATGCCTAAAATTTATGTTTAAAAATGTCATAATTTATTTGACATTAGTATTCAGTCCTGTCTCTTCCCTTTAACTTGGAATTACAAAACAGAGGATACTGGCTCATGTTACCTTTGACATCCTAAGCATTTTCACATTATTTATATATGTTCCTTATGCAAATGTATATTTTATTCTCTTCGGCTTTTTCAGTCGAGAAACACATACTATCTCACTTTCAAATCAAAGGGATCCATATTTTTAGAATGACTTCTAATAGACTAGCTTATCAATTAAGGCTTTTATTTATCATTTTATGTCGTAAAATATGTAAAAAATACACTAATTTCTCTCCAACAGACACAAAATGTCTACACATTATTTTAGCTCAACAACAATACGAGAGAGTGTTTCTACATTAAGCATTTAACGGAGGAGTATTATTAAAATCTTGTTTTATATTAATTAGAACTTTTTTATTGAAATTTATTATTTAAATCTAATCAAGATAGCTGATTACTATCTTACTCTCTAGTATGGTTCAAATGTTTCACTTATTATTATGCAAAACGTTTGCCTAACTTTTTTCATTTTATTATTTATCACTTTACTCTATAATTTTATTTTTAGTTAATAAAATAATTTCTATTTGCTGAATACGTCTTTTAACAAATTTAAAAACAACTTTTTTTTTTTTTGTAAGCCATATTTATCCCAAAAAGTATATATGTTTTTCATTCTATTACTTATTTCATTAGCACTAAGAAATATAATTCATAAGGTATATTTTACTTTACAAACATATATAAAAATCAGTGACTATTTTCTAATTAACCCTCATCATATAATTGATCTGACTCAACCAATCCTGCAATTGTCTTTTCCAGATGAAATAAATTTATGTATGCAATATAATCGTCCTTAGCGTCTACATTTTTTTAATTAATGAAGAAATTTTCGGTAATTAAGTTTCTTTATGTAAACAATTGGATGAGTTTGTCAGGTGCCGAAGGCTCACCGCCAAACTGTATGGTTTCTCCTCTAGAGGGAGAAAATTGTATTTAGAAAATACAATAATTTAAAATCTTAAATCTTCGTTATTATTCGAGTAGCAAAAAAAAAAATATAGAACAAAATAATTGTAAAACATTATTTAGAAAATTAATATGTAATAAAGTTTAAAAAACTCATATAAAGGAGGATATTTGAAAATCATTTTTTTTTTTAATTTAGAAACTAAATTATCTAATTCGGTACATTATTGCTAACTGATATATTAATTCACTTTTTACTGCAATGAGAAGAGGGTAAATAAGTTTTAAGGAGGACTAAATGTACGATAGTGGCATTTTAATTTTAATTTGTTAAAAAAAAAAGGTTTATTATTCGTAGTAGCTGCAATGTTCCATTTTTCATAATTTATTATTGTTCATTTATAATTATTTGGAAAAGACATTTTTTGAATATATTTATGATAGCTAATTAAAATATACTTCCCCCATACTTTTAAACTTATTATATATAATTTTTCATTTAGTCTCATGCATGTTCATTATATTGAAACATGTGAAAGAACGTTTTAGATTTCGATGTATGTTGAATATGTACAACATATATTTGACGTAAAATGTCCATATTGATAGTACAAGAATATGTAAAACTCTTGTGTTTTAAATAAAATCCTCAATAGAAAATTAAAAATTTAATCTACTAACCAGTCATGGTTTTCATTTTACATTTTAAATTTTTTCAATGGTTGATTTTTACAATACAAATTATAAAATTTTTTGAAGAGTAATTCAGCGGGGGGGTTTCTGCTTCATATTTGTGATTCTCGCTGTATAAATTTAAAAAAATTGCATAACATAAAATACATTTTTATAGTAGAGTAGTACTTAAGAAAACACCATAATTTTTTCCTTTGCTTCAATGAAAATTAAAAATAAATTTAAGTATTACGATATTTAACATTTAATTTTGTTTAATGACAACTTTAAAATTAAAAACTGGATAATTTAAAATATTTTTAGAAGTAAGCCTTTTGATTTTCCATATGAGGTTAGCGCTTATTTTAAAGGATCCTTTTGGATCTTTAAAGTTTATTTCAGATGGATCGATTTCTGCCCTAACTAATTTTTTATTAAAAATTAAATATTTCCCAAGCAACTAGAGTTTTAGAGCTGGTTGCCCCTTTCTTAACATGATTCCTAATTGGTTGTAGGACAAGAAAAAAAAAATGATATATTTCATTTATGATTTGTTTTATTTTATGGTTAATAGGACTATTTTCGGACATATTGTGGTAATGGAGTTGGAATGTGTTGAAGAAAAATAAATCTAAAAAATTTGTAATTTTCAACCCCCGACTATATATACTCTGTGGTCGTCTTGTATAGGAACATTTGTGCGAAAATTTTGTGAATAACTTATTACAAAATCCATGAAAATGTCATTCCTAATTTCCCTATACATTGATGGCAGGAATATATTTTAGATAATAACTTAAAGAATAAATGCTTGTTATTTTTCTCTGATTATTAAGAATTATTAATGCATTATGATTGACAGCAATTATTACTTATTCATTTTAAAGAGAGAAAAAGCACTTAAACAGAGTGGCAGCTCTTTTTGATCTGACATGATCATCACACCGATGATCATGTCAGATCAAATTAAACAAATAACAAAATAATAATAAGCAACATATTTATAAAAACTTTTTATTCCTTCTGCTTAACTTTTATTATTGATTTTTGTGGAAATTTTCAACCAATGACATTTATTGGCATAAAAAGAATACACTTACATTAGTTGAGTACAAAATCCCTTTTGGTTATGGTGCGTATCACTGGTATTCTGTAATTCGGTTGACGGGGTGGAGGGAGGTCCGGGGTCACAAGGACATCGCTGGCCAATCAGATTTCTCNATTTCAAATATTACTGTATTCTCATGACATTGTATTTCTACAGCCCTGAAGATGGCTTACAATGTAAGCCGAAACGTTGGCAGATAATCCTTCATTAAAAAAATACATTTTTTTATTTGTGTTTTTTGGATCTACCTTGACCGAACCCCAACTAAAATCATCTTAGAATAATATCTACGGTCAACAAACTCTCTCTTCAAATCCGTTAACAATTTGCTAAGCTGAATTTAGATTGTATATTTTAAATATTAAGGACAAACAACTTTTGAATTAACATTTTTAAATATCATAATTAGTTTGCGTGAATAATATTTTTTCTAATTGGTAACTACTATCACGTTTTTTTCACTACATATGCATGAATAGAATTACTCATTCTGTTAATCCGCATGGTATTTCTTTTCCTTCATATTATTTTCTTCATAGGGCCTTAAGTACAAATATCAACAGCCAATCGTATACTCTCTTTTAGAAAAAAAAAGAAAAGATAAATAAACATAAGAGCAATAAAATATTATGTCCTCAAGAATCAAGTATAAAATTACTAGAAGAATTAGTAGGTAATCATTAATTTATGTGTGGATCCTGAAAAAAATTTAGGAATTTATTGCCCGATATAGCCTCAAAGGAGGATTTCTGTTCTTCGGTTGCCGTGGTAGAGGGAGGTCCGGGGTCACAAGGACATCGCTGGCCAATCAGATTTCTCTGCCTCAGATATATTTAACAAAAAAAAAAAAGAATCAAGTCTGCTCCAGGTCAGTATATATAAACGGGGTAGCATCCTTTTTCGTTCAGAACGTCTTACACCATAGACATGGCATCTTCCCTGGTGAGTTATTTACTTTAAGGGTGACCCTTTAATACAAATTATCATTATTCAGAAAAAAAAATCTTATTGAAAGCTATATTTTTTTATAAAAATTTGTGTTAATTAAAATTATTTTATACTTTTTAAATTTTTATGATATTTTTGGCAGAATAAACAATCTCTTATTTTGTGGCTTTCGACTAATATGAACAAGAAAGTTATTTTTCTTCATACTTATTTCTTCCACTATTCAAATATTATAATACAGTTTTTATAAATAAATCTAAATACAATATCAAGAGATCTTCATATTTTATTTTTGTAGTGATATTATTTCAATTTCAATAAATTGAGTGATTTTAAGTTTCTTAAAGCCTCTTATTTCGGCATATACAGACTGCTTTTAAAATTTTTCATTTATTTTAAAAGTGCATTTCAATGCCTACTCTGCATGCCTTCCTTTCAACCACTTTGAGTCATGGAGAGAAGGACTATCTTTATCTATCAATCTATAGTTGACAGTAATAGAATTTTTCACAGATTTATTTATATATGCACAATTTTTAACATATACACAGCGAAATTGAATTATAATTAGTGGCTTGCCTGAATCGTAGGTCTTATTAATTACTCATCCTAGGTCCCTAAATTAATTTTTTTTATGAAATTAGGTTTTTCCCTAATAAAAATTTGTCTTTCAATTTTAATAGTTAAATGAAAACCATAAATATGCTAAGTACGTCCAAGAACGAAACCGGACGAATAAAAGAAATAATTACCCGCCATGTTTAGTACTAGCATAAAAAGTTTCCTGGGCCTAATATTTAGTTTAATACAATGGAACTGGATATTTTTTTTATTTATTAAAAACAAATTCTTTTGTCTTTCCGGGGGATTATATTGCACGGAAGGTTTAATAAATATATTCATCAACTAGAATACTGAGTTATTTGTTTAGTTTAGACAGCTTTTTCGTTGTAGTATCTTTTAAATTTAATTTTCCTAATCATTTTTAATTTTTTTATANTCATATTACTCTTATCTGGAATCTTCCTGTACAACTAAGTAACAACCTCTTCTATCTCAGCCTTCCAAAATATTTATGTTTCTCTAGTTTTATTTTCAAGACAATAAAAGGTTTTTTGTTTATCATTTGCAGCTTAAAACTAAGAAAAATAAGTAATATAAAATGAATATAAAATATGGAAATGGACTAGCATTTTTTCTGGAGTTGAAACACTTTCAAGGGAGAAAAGTTGTCTACAATATTTTTAGCAAACCGTACACGATGATATTATAATTATAGCTTGTGTATACCCAGGGATCAGCTCTTCTTGATCAGACTTCTAACTGATATTCATTGTGTATACTTTCACTAGTTTATTCATATTTTTATTCATCAGTCCAAGACACAAAAGTATGGACCAAAAGTGCTGTCCGCAACTATCCTTCTTTCTTCAAAAATACTACCTTTCTATTATCGATTTCTTATCGTTTGTTTTTATTTCATTATCTTTTACTACAGAGGGATAAAAATAATTATTAAGTAGTTCACATGAATTAATCATTAGCATCATACAAAAATATTTCTACCTGGCTGGACCATGTAATAAAGTTTGTTCTGGACAAGCTTTTGCAAGAACCCATTCCTCTTTCAGCCCTGAAGGTGCCATCTCATACACGAAAGCTTGTCAAGAAAAAACTATTCTACATGGTCAAACTTGGAAGAAATATTTATGAATATTTCTGGAGACCATGGAGGCCTACGTGAACATATATAACAAATCCTTGTTATTTTTAGGGTTTTTTATGAAATTTTAATAAATATTTTTCATCGATTATGGTATATACCATTTTGGCCAAAAACGCATATCAAAAGCGGCATTTAAAAAAGTACCTATAAAGGTTAGAGCAGCAACTCTTGTTTTTGGGACAGTCTAGAGCCAGTCAATAGCAAAATTTACACAATTCTTCTATCTGTAATGCGTCTGATTTTTACATTATGGTATGATATTTTGATTTCTTCATGAACTACAGATTTAAATAGTGTCTGTAAAATAAAATAGGTGTAATAAATAAACACATCCTAAAAATACATTTCCTGAAATGTATAATTAATTTTAAAATCCGATAGTCATAAATTACACTAATTTATTTCAGAGACAATAAGATAATATATATGTTTGTCAAGAAGAATTAGAATATATATGTCACTCATTTATGTGCCATCCGTAGAAATTTAATAAAGTTTATGATGATTTGGATGAAATACATTAATTTCCTTGACTAAAACCAATTGAAACAGAAATCTATAGCAGTTTTAGAGGAATTTTTACAGCTAACCTAAAAGAATTTTTTAATTGGAAACGTTACTATGTATTAATTTTACGTTTTTTCCAAGCAGGTCATCTTTGCCCTTTGCATGGTTTCGGCTGCTTCAGCTGCCCCACAGTTGTTGCAGTCTAGCCTAAGTCGTCTCCAACCCCAACTGATCAGACAAGGATCGTATCTTCATCCCCAACTGATCAGTGGAGGCTATTTGCAGCCCTCTGCATACAGGAGGCTCGCCTACAATCAGCCAATCCAGAGTAAGTACTCTTCCTAATGTCCCAGGACCTAGTTACGAAGGACTGTTAAGATGTGATCCTTGTCTTTTGGCTTCCAGATCCTGTCTACAGCTCCGTTCCTCAAGTAGTAGCCCCACAATACCAGTCTTTGTACAGATCCGCACCTCAGCTTGGAGCAAGGTCTGCCGCCATTCTTAGACAAGCACAGGACGCCACCTTGGACGGAGCCTATACTTATGGGTAGTTATTCTTATTCCTCTTGCATGAAGCTGAAGAAATACCTAATTATTATTATGATATATAAGCAAGTTTTTTAGTTTAAGTAGTTCAGGTTAACTTAGCAACTTTGTGTTCCAGGTTCGAGTCCGAAGACGGTATAGCCGTACAGGCGAACGCCGGGCCTCTCCAGGCAGTAGGACCTGAGGAAGCCGTGCAGACAGTGACCGGCACGTTCTCTTACACTGCACCAGATGGCACACCCATCACTACCAACTGGATCGCCGACCAGAATGGATTCAGGGCTGAGGGTGCACATCTGCCCAGGGCTCCGGCTTCTTAAATTGCATTGTTTCTCATTTGTTTGTTAGCTCAATACACCATGTTTTAAAATATTCCATGTGATTTTATTAGCCTATATAGTGTGCATAAAACTTCCTAAACATAAAAAACAAACTCTTTTTGAAATGTAATTACATGAAATATACAAATCACGATATAATTATTTTCTTAAAGAATTTTAATAACTTCCACATTTATACGAAAATAAATTTATCTATAAATCAGAAATATTTATGCTAGTAATTTACACTGTATAACATTTTTCCTTGTATTGGTCACGGATTACATGTCACAGATTACCGGTTGGATTGGAAAGGAGCATAGCTTGTCTGTTGCTTAAAAATGTTTCCAAATTGAGATTAGGTTTTTCGGCGATTCACAGTTGAACCCTTAAGGAATCATCCATATATTGATTATATATAAGATCTTACGGTCTCCCAGAAACATTCTTGTGGAATAAGTCTACTTCATATTACTCTTATCTGGAATCTTCCTGTACAACTAAGTAACAACCTCTTCTATCTCAGCCTTCCAAAATATTTATGTTTCTCTAGTTTTATTTTCAAGACAATAAAAGGTTTTTTGTTTATCATTTGCAGCTTAAAACTAAGAAAAATAAGTAATATAAAATGAATATAAAATATGGAAATGGACTAGCATTTATTCTGGAGTTGAAACACTTTCAAGGGAGAAAAGTTGTCTACAATATTTTTAGCAAACCGTACACGATGATATTATAATTATAGCTTGTGTATACCCAGGGATCAGCTCTTCTTGATCAGACTTCTAACTGATATTCATTGTGTATACTTTCACTAGTTTATTCATATTTTTATTCATCAGTCCAAGACACAAAAGTATGGACCAAAAGTGCTGTCCGCAACTATCCTTCTTTCTTCAAAAATACTACCTTTCTATTATCGATTTCTTATCGTTTGTTTTTATTTCATTATCTTTTACTACAGAGGGATAAAAATAATTATTAAGTAGTTCACATGAATTAATCATTAGCATCATACAAAAATATTTCTACCTGGCTGGACCATGTAATAAAGTTTGTTCTGGACAAGCTTTTGCAAGAACCCATTCCTCTTTCAGCCCTGAAGGTGCCATCTCATACACGAAAGCTTGTCAAGAAAAAACTATTCTACATGGTCAAACTTGGAAGAAATATTTATGAATATTTCTGGAGACCATGGAGGCCTACGTGAACATATATAACAAATCCTTGTTATTTTTAGGGTTTTTTATGAAATTTTAATAAATATTTTTCATCGATTTTGGTATATACCATTTTGGCCAAAAACACAAATCAAAAGCGGCATTTTAAAAAGTACCTATAATGGTTAGAGCAGCAACTCTTGTTTTTGGGACAGTCTAGAGCCAGTCAATAGCAAAATTTACACATTTCTTCTATCTGTAATGCGTCTGATTTATGCATTCTGTTCACAGTATGATATGATATTTTGATTTCTTCATGAACTACAGATTTAAATAGTGTCTGTAAAATAAAATAGTTGTAATAAATAAACACATCCTACAAATACATTTCCTGAAATGTATAATTAATTTTAAAATCCGATAGTCATAATGTACATTAATTTATTTCAGAGACAATGAGATAATATATATGTCTGTCAAGAAGAATTAGAATATGTATGTCACTCATTTACGTGCCATCCGTAGAAATTTAATAAAGTTTATGATGATTTGGATGAAATACATTAATTTCCTTGACTAAAACCAGTTGAAATAGAAATCTGTAACAGTTTTAGAGGAATTTTTACAGCTAACTTTAAAAGAATTTTTTAATTGGAAACGTTACTACGACAATTTAAAATAAATATATAA
>KZ809681.1:18612-31143 GCA_000696205.2 Oncopeltus fasciatus
AAATCATCTTAGAATAATATCTACGGTCAACACCTTGATCGAACCCCAACAAAAATCATCTAATAATAATATCTGCGGTCAAAAAACCAGTCATGGAAATGTGAACATAGGGACAGTACGTCCCCTCTCGTCTTCATGATATCCCCGAAGATGGCTTACAATATAAACCGAAACGTCGGTAGATAACTTTTTTTAAATACACTTTTTTAAAAAAAAATTTAAAAATTTGTATTTTTTTTTGGATACTCCTTGACCGAACCCCAACAAAAATCATCTAACATTAAGTAGTACATACCTTCAAATTTATAATTGCACTTCAAATCTATCAGTGACTTATTTAAAACGACGTGTTTGTTCGTCTTTCAAATAACCAATCGTCATAAAATAATGGTACATATCATAATGGAAAGAATAATTGTGCCTCTGTGTCAGTGTGTTTTTCTTGGTCTTAATTTTATCTGTGAAGAATTTCAGTGATGGAAGCAGGTTATAAATCAACTGTACTTTTTTTGATGGGTTTAAGTTAATTTTCGGCTTATTTTTTTTTTGTTTTCCAATCACAAAGACATGAACGGACTTCATCTTCAAAGCTAATCACAATGATTCTCCAGCTCTCTTGTTAGGTATTGCTTCATTCATGTTGTCAGGCAACATCCGCTAGGTCCCACTAAAGACGAAGCACAAGAAGACTAAGCATTTCGATAGACCCTTATCCATTTCTTTAGAGTTGGAAAAGCGACCAACCCCTAAAGTTATTCTTCTCTTTAATAAACGGAAGACATCTCTTCTTCTTTCCCTCCTACACGGCGATTCCTCCTAGATGGGTGATACTGGCTGGATAAACCTATTTCCTTACTTTTGTTCCTCCTATTTTATTTATTTTAATTCATCTTTAAGAAGAAAATCAATAACTCCTTATAATGCAGTACATTAGTTTTTTTCTTCTGCAGAAAAATAAACTTACTCTGAGGAGTCTCGAATGAAAATCAAACCACGAATCTCAATTATTTTCATCTCTGAAATAATTATTCGAAGAAGCCCGAGTTTTTTTTGAAACAGCTGTACCTTGACTTTATCTAGATCGAATCTCGAAATCAAAGTGAGAAATACTTATTAAAAAAAACCTACGTCATGTAGATATTGAGTAATCTGAGTAGATTTCCCAAGCTTCATTAAAGGTATATATAAATAAGAGTAAATAATGGGATAAAATATATAAGCCGATGTGGAAAAAAGTGTTGAAGGTAAGACTACCAAGCTTTGATCCAGGCTGGCCTGGAAGGTTGGTTTTTAGGAAGAACATATCCATCGAAGCTTCAATCCTAAAAGTCTTTCTTATCGAGTATTTTTTGTTTAAAGTTGTAGAAAACAAACGTAACGTAGGCCCTTATCAATATATATTTTTTTAAAGAAAAATTCAGAACACTTTAGAATTTACTTGTCCTTCGTGATTTCCTCAAATGCAGTTGCTAATTTCAGCTAGTTCTTGTAATAATTTAAACGTTATATTTTAAAACTTAACATTAAATGCAGTTAATTTTACTATTATTACTTAATTGAATAAATTTATACTTTACATAATTTATGATATTGTCTCAAATGGTTGAATCCAATCCTTGGCGAGGATAATGAATAGATTCTGGCAATTTAAAAGTTAACGTAATCAATTGAGTTTCTTGTGTGAAGGTGTTTGTAACTTCATAAAGAGCATCTTCAACTTTTTGAAAACGGAGGATTACCTCTCCCTTGGATACCTATAACACAAAAATAATATCAGTCAGCGTAATTTTTTTTTTGTTTTCAGGAAAAGGGTAAATATTGAAAGTTCCTCGAAAGTATGGTCACTCAGCATTTACGAAAAATAGTGAAGCCATTTTGTAGAGACCTCTTTTAAAAAGCCTCTACTACTGCATATATAGCTCTTTAGAAAAACAAAACTCAGAATTGACCTTACAAAATTAGATCCTACTGAAAAGCCATAATAAGCGATATCTTGAAGGTATAAAGCCGTTTAGTTTTTTTTTCAATTAATTTAATTACATAGCATAAATTCATCTGATAATATCCCATTTTCAAGATGAATAAAATATAATCAATACAGCTTATGATATTATTGTTCAACATTTTTTGATAAATCCCATCCAAAAAAGAATCCGAAATTCATTATAATATCATTTTGGGAAATCTCCAAGGAATTTTTTGGAGAAAGTGGGCTTCAAACAATTGTAATTTCATAAATGCAGTATGCATTCCTATCTATATATCAATAAATACACACACACACACACACACACACACACACACACACACACACACACACACACACACACACACACACACACACACACACACACACACACACACACACACACACACACACACACACACACACACACACACACACACACACACACACACACACACACACACACACACACACACACACACACACACACACACACACACACACACACACACACACACACACACACACACACACACACACACACACACACACACACACACACACACACACACACACACACACACACACACACACACACACACACACACACACACACACACACACACACACACACACACACACACACACACACACACACACACACACACACACACACACACACACACACACACACACACACACACACACACACACACACACACACACACACACACACACACACACACACACACACACACACACACACACACACACACACACACACACACACACACACACACACACACACACACACACACACACACACACACACACACACACACACACACACACACACACACACACACACACACACACACACACACACACACACACACACACACACACACACACACACACACACACACACACACACACACACACACACACACACACACACACACACACACACACACACACACACACACACACACACACACACACACACACACACACACACACACACACACACACACACACACACACACACACACACACACACACACACACACACACACACACACACACACACACACACACACACACACACACACACACACACACACACACACACACACACACACACACACACACACACACACACACACACACACACACACACACACACACACACACACACACACACACACACACACACACACACACACACACACACACACACACACACACACACACACACACACACACACACACACACACACACACACACACACACACACACACACACACACACACACACACACACACACACACACACACACACACACACACACACACACACACACACACACACACACACACACACACACNTTTAAATGAAATAATTTTTTTTAATACTAACTATAGTAATAAGAGATACCTGACTTTTTCAAAACATATTTCAAGATAATATTTAAAGGATTACTGTCTGAAGATACAACGATGGCTTGGCAAATAGCTGCTATAATATGCCACCCCATTAACCTTGCGTAAAGAAGGAGGAAAATAAATTTCACGGCTGTAAACTAAGTTCCTCTAATCTTGCATCTTGTTATTATATTAATTGTGAATTATTGACCAGCCGTTAGTGCAAGCTCCTCATCAGGAGGGTAATAAATACTGATTTATCCAGTACAAATATGTAAGTTGTATCCGATCAGATTATATATTGTTGCTCTCACTAATATATTCATATATCAAAGGATAATAGTTCTTGCTCGTAAGCAGGATTTGCAATTATTATAAGTATTTTTTTTTTTAAATGCCTTCGTGGACCCTAAGAGAATATCGTTTTTACCTAATGGCAATCATNCATTGAGACTAAGAATGGGTTGTTAAACAGTAAGTAGCATCTTACTCTATAACCCTAAGTGATTTATTGGAAGTTCAATAAAAAAAATATGTAATTGATTGACCTTTAGAAGTCCTTATCTAGCTGTGATTATAGAATATAAAGAAGACTATTATTTAACTACAATAGATATTTGTGAAACAAAATAGTGAAAATATTTAAGGTTTTGAAGATTTAAAAATTTATAAAGTACATTCTACGTCATATTTATAGAATTTTTTAAAAGTAATTTTTACACATACAGATTATGAATGCTAATCTTAATCTAGCTTTAATTTTTTAAATATAAGTGAACAGAAATTTTTCTATTACTGTGAGTTTGCACCTCCACCAAGTAACTAGGAATGCAAACAAAACTAGCAAGGGAACCAGCATTCATATAGGATAATAAAACAAAACAATTATTTGAATATTTATTATTCTTATTTTAAATGTAAAGTTGCAGTTACCCATATTTGTAGAGAATACATTGTGTAAACTGTTAATTTCGGACGATATTAAGTCTCATTTATTTAGATTATAATGTATGTTTCTTTGAATATTTGAACACATTTATAAATACATGAATATATTTATTTTAATTTTTTTTAGTTTTACTCTTTTAAAAAGCCACTTCTATTGCATATATATAGCTCTTGAGAAAAACAAAACTCAGAATTGACCTTACAAAATTAGATCCTACTGAAAAGCCATAATAAGCGATATCTTAAAGGTATAAAGCCGTTTAGTTTTTTTTCAATTAATTTAATTACATAGCATAAATTCATCTGATAATATCCCATTTTCAAGATGAATAAAATATAATCAATACAGCTTATGATATTATTGTTCAACATTTTTTGATAAATCCCATCCAAAAAAGAATCCGAAATTCATTATAATATCATTTTGGGAAATCTCCAAGGAATTTTTTGGAGAAAGTGGGCTTCAAACAATTGTAATTTCATAAATGCAGTATGCATTCCTATCTATATATCAATAAATACACACACACACACACACACACACACACACACACACACACACACACACACACACACACACACACACACACACACACACACACACACACACACACACACACACACACACACACACACACACACACACACACACACACACACACACACACACACACACACACACACACACACACACACACACACACACACACACACACACACACACACACACACACACACACACACACACACACACACACACACACACACACACACACACACACACACACACACACACACACACACACACACACACACACACACACACACACACACACACACACACACACACACACACACACACACACACACACACACACACACACACACACACACACACACACACACACACACACACACACACACACACACACACACACACACACACACACACACACACACACACACACACACACACACACACACACACACACACACACACACACACACACACACACACACACACACACACACACACACACACACACACACACACACACACACACACACACACACACACACACACACACACACACACACACACACACACACACACACACACACACACACACACACACACACACACACACACACACACACACACACACACACACACACACACACACACACACACACACACACACACACACACACACACACACACACACACACACACACACACACACACACACACACACACACACACACACACACACACACACACACACACACACACACACACACACACACACACACACACACACACACACACACACACACACACACACACACACACACACACACACACACACACACACACACACACACACACACACACACACACACACACACACACACACACACACACACACACACACACACACACACACACACACACACACACACACACACACACACACACACACACACACACACACACACACACACACANTAATTTTTTTTCAAAATACATATTTCTAAATATTTAATATAGAATATTCATCAACGTTATCATTTAATAAATTTTCCAAGCAGGTTATCTTTGCCCTTTGCATGGTTTCGGCTGCTTCAGCTGCCCCACAGTTGTTGCAGTCTAGCCTAAGTCGTCTCCAACCCCAACTGATCAGACAAGGATCGTATCTTCATCCCCAACTGATCAGTGGAGGCTATTTGCAGCCCTCTGCATACAGGAGGCTCGCCTACAATCAGCCAATCCAGAGTAAGTACTCTTACTAATGTCCCAGGACCTAGTTACAAAGGACTGTTAAGATGTGATCCTTGTCTTTTGGCTTCCAGATCCTGTCTACAGCTCCGTCCCTCAAGTAGCCCCACAGTACCAGCCTCTGTACAGATCCGTACCTCAGCTTGGAGCAAGGTCTGCCGCCATTCTTAGGCAAGCACAGGACGCCACCTTGGACGGAGCCTATACTTATGGGTAGTTATTCATATTCCTCTTGCTTGAAGCTGAAGAAATTCCGAATTATTACGTTATATAAGCAAAATTTTCAATTCAAGTAGTTCAGGTTAACTTAGCAACTTTGTGTTCCAGGTTCGAGTCCGAAGACGGTATAGCCGTACAGGCGAACGCCGGCCCTCTCCAGGCAGTAGGACCTGAGGAAGCAGTGCAGACAGTGACCGGCACGTTCTCTTACACTGCACCAGATGGCACACCCATCACTACCAACTGGATCGCCGACCAGAATGGATTCAGGGCTGAGGGTGCACATCTGCCCAGGGCTCCGGCTTCTTAAATTGAATTGTTTCTCATTTGTTTGTTAGCTCAATACACCATGTTTTAAACTATTCCATGTGGTTTTATTAGCCTTCAGAGATTTCCAAATCCTCCGAATGAATGTATTTCATTCTTTACAGCGTATGGCTGAAGATAGACTTGTAAAAGTAGTTTTGTTGCTAACCCTAGCTTTGTGGTCAAAGACAGTCGATTTAATAAGCTTGTGGCCAAGACTGACTAGTTCGTACTTGTAGGGCTACAATAGCTCTTTATTATTACTGTTATTATCTTACTTAACAATACTTTTTAGATTGCTCTAATACAAAAAAAAGAATAGTCTCCTTCTAAATAAAATGTAACATCTCAAAATTGGTATTTGAGAAAACAATAATTTATGGAGTTCACAAATTTAAAATTTGTAGCTTACTTGAGAGGGTTATATGGAATGATGGATAATTTTTGAGTTGAGGCATGTTAAAACTGTAGAAAATGAATTCAGCAAAACATGGGAGTACGTTTTTCAAATTACACAAATATTTTTGCTGAGTTTATTGAAGGGTTACAGAGGAAATTTGTGATAAAATTTAGAGAACAAATGAAGGGTAAAGCAGATGAATGTGATAAGTAACATGCATGGATAACCTTTATTACCTTCAAAGATGACTGATAAATTTAGTTACTATGACAATCAAAATTAGACTGTTTTCTACTATTTTTAAAAAAATTGTTAGCCTCCTATTTAATCACTTGAGGGAGGGGCTATCTACTGGTTGTCCAGCCATTCTAAACACCNAAATTTTTATTAGTATTATTTTTCTCTTCTCATGTCACATGAAAGTCACTTTCATTATTTTTTTTACTATTCACTGTAATAGAATTAAAAAATGTTTTTATTTATTTGAAACAGAAAGTAATATGTAAATATAGGTTACAAAAAAAAGTATTATTTTTATCATTTAAGCTCTGTAACTAAAAATTAAAAAATATACTAATCTACTACATCCATATGTAATTTACATATAATACACTTTTTATTCTATTAATATTAATTAATAAAAACATTGCAAATGTAGTTTAGAGAATAAAGAAATGGTAACTCTTTAGATTTTTAATTCAAATTATGTAATTTCATAAAACAATAAAAAAATTACATTTTGAAGATTTCTTTATCAAAGTTAATTGCAATTATGAAAACTTAGCAATTTATGCTTTATATTTTAATTTTTTTTATTTTATATAGACACCTTTTATTATTATCCGTAGTTATTTTAGTAAAAGAGCTCTTCTTCTTACAAATAAATATTTATTTTGCTGTTACCAAACCTTAAGGCTATGATAGGAGAGATATTAGTACTTTCTCACGTGCTCATGAATACATTAGCATACAGAATACTTTTCTGGAATTTATTTATTTTTTATGTTTTTCATTGATAAAAGGATAAAATCATTGAACGCTGACATAGCTTAAGAAACCCATTAGGAGATCCCATGATGTCATTGTGGATTCCCATTTCTCTATCATATTCTATGCAATATTCCGGTTTATCTTTATTATCTATCTATGTATTATCTATGCTTGCAGGCATTTATTGCTCTTTTCCTGGTCTCTGCGGCGACAGCTGCCCCTCAGCTCTTGCCTAGTCCGAGTCCTCTTCAGCCTCAGCTGATCAGACAAGGATCGTATCTTCAACCTCAGCTGATCAGGGGAGACTACATCCAGCCACAGATACACAGGAGGCTTCTAAACCAACAGCCAATCCAGAGTAAGAAAGATCTTCTTAGTTTTTCCAATGGTTCTTCTGCATAAAGATTTGGTCTCTGATTGAAATTTTTTAAATTTCAGATTACATATATAACCCAGCACCTCAGGTATCAGCTCCTCTGCCACAACTCGCAGCTAGATCTGCCGCCATTCTTAGGCAAGCACAGGACGCCACCTTGGACGGTGCCTATACTTATGGGTAATTCTAGTCATATTAACTAACTTAAGTTTGTTTTTTATTACTTTTTTTTTTACTTTGGATAAATGTCTTAGTGTAAAATTGTTGTGAGTTATTTTGTATTAAATCATCTTACGTTTTTAAGCATCCTCCGATTTCTGAAAGCATCAAAACCCTCATGTTTCTCCAATGGGCTAAATTATTTATTTTTTAATAAAATGCTTCAAATCAAGGGTATGCAATCCTTTAAATGGCTTGCTAGTCCCATTAAATTACATAGGATGCTTACAACAATTTTGCGTTCCAGGTTCGAGTCCGAAGACGGTATAGCTGTACAGGCGAACGCCGGCCCTCTCCAGGCAGTAGGACCAGAAGAAGCAGTGCAGACAGTGACCGGAACGTTCTCATACACTGCACCAGATGGCACACCCATCACTACCAACTGGATCGCCGACCAGAATGGATTTAGGGCTGAGGGTGCACATCTGCCCAGGGCTCCAGCTTCTTAAATTGCATTGTTTCTGTTTTGTTCCTCTTGTCAATATAAAGTTTATTAAGTGTTTTCAANCAAAATAAAATATGCTCCTACAAAATATTCATATATGGAAATAAGGAAAGATTATTTCTCATATGTGAGAATACAATTCAAAGGTCGTTTCATTCTCAGATTGCAGTTTTTTTTTTTTTCGAAACATGTAAATGCGGCTACGCGAGTCTAAGCGGACGTCTACACCTTTCTATGATTACAGTAGTAAAAACTGTATTTCTTTTTTCAAAATATTTATATATTTACGGTTGCTCTCATTATCAAAAATCCTAAAGTTTGGTTACATTGAAAAATTATTTAAATAATTTGTACTTGAAGCGTCGGTATTAAATAATTATTTACTTTTAAATATGAAACGTGATATAATGTACACCTAATAAATAACAACGTACCTAGTCATTATTTTTATATAATTACGAATTTGAATATAANGAAATCAGGAAAGATTATTTCTCATATGTGAGAATACAATTCAAAGGTCGTTTCATTCCCAGATTGCAGTTTTTTTTTTTTCGAAATATGTAAATGTGGCTGAGCTAGTCTAAGCGGACGTCTGCACCTTTCTATGATTACAGTAGTAAAAACTGTATTTATTTTTTCAAAATATTTATACATTTACGGTTGCTCTCATTATCAAAAATCCTAATGTTTGAAAAAAATTGAAAAATTATTTAAAACATGGTATTTGAAGCGTCGGTATTAAATAACTATTTACATTTAATTATAAAACCTGATATAATGCACACCTAATAAATAACAACGTACTTAGTCATTATTTTAATATAATTACGAATCTGATAATAAATACATAAATATACATTGAGATACATAACGTTTAAATATATAAATTTGAATATTAATACATAACTAATTAAATACAATCATCATTTTTCATAACCTGTAACTTAGGACTAATATAGTAATCTTGCATTACTCCTGGGGATGAGTGTCCAATATTTTTGTAGTTTGTGATTATTAAATTAAATTAATTCCCGTATTCTTGTTTCCGGATTTGTCTACAACTTTTACATTACTCTTTTACAGCAGATTTTCAACATTTGAAGCAAGTTATTCACGTATGTACCATGACGCGACTTGTGAATAATATCAACTAATCTTCATCCTTGTTCGAGAAGCAGAAAATGTTGTCTATCTAAAGAGCTTATATGCAAATATATACCTGTATATATATGTCCACAGTTTTTATAATAAGAAATCAAGTTAAATTCAAAAGTATCTTTCTGAAAATAGTTGTAAGTGTTCACAAATTGTATGATTTCTAAATTGCCAGATTTCTTGGGTGCATGTAGAAGATATGTTAATACCCTTTTTAGTAAATTATGTAAGAAGATGAATCCGTTCAACTTATTTAAAACATAAACGGTGACCAAAGCGTATATTTACTGTACATAGTAAACTTACTATACTACAGCATAGAAGAAATTGGAGATGCTCAGAAGAGTGTGATCCATCAAGAACTAAATAAATACAAATGAAATGAAAATATGTAATATTAAATGATATTTATTTTACTTCACATAAATGTTTTTCATGTAAAAACCATACAGAAAGGCTTAAATTCCTAAAACTCCTAGTTTGATTAATATATCTTATATGATGAGAATTATGTTTATAGATCTCATTTAAAACTAATATATTGTAGTATTTATTATACAATCATAGGTTTGAATCTATTATTGGTTAATAGGAGTTTCTTAGCACCCCTAGAAATGATGGAACTAAACCCTTTGCAATTTCTTGTGGTTATAAACCTTCCGTTAATCTCACCTAGAGGAGTTTTGTATGAATTATGGGAATCATTTTTTTTCTTAAGAGAAATCAGCAGACTCTTATCAACCAACTATGAGTAATGATTTTATTTGTTTTGAAATGTTAAAGAAATATATTGAAAATATAGAATGTAAATAAAATAATTATGAATAATGATAAAATACAATGTATCAAAATGAAAATTATATAAATTCGGTAAACAATCTAACAATTAGTGGATGGATTACATAATGACAAAAAAAAATTATATAATTGAAAATATATAAAATTGTATTCTATTGCTTTTGTTGAAGCGTAGGTTTATGTAAACATACGACAGGGTAATTGAAATTGCACAGTATTAAAATAAAGCCAAATAAATATGTAAATATGTCTTTCTTTAGTTGGGCAAAGTATAGTGATGATTAATGGAGTTATTATGCCTTCCTCTAATAGGTATATCACTCATATGATTCACCTTGACTATGGCAGTAGTTGGGGAAGGACTAGAAATAGTAATTGTGTCATTTTCTTTCTGAGGAGACGTACAAGAAATCACTTTCATAAAGAATGAGGATCAAGTCTACAGTATTGCATCATAAGTTCAATGGGAATCTATGAACAACATTCAAACTTTCGTCTTTCTTATTAACATCCCAAACGTATAGGGCGTAACGGTCACCAACATTTATCTATGGAAGTTTCACAAAAATTATTTATTGCGAGATTAGCTAATCAAGTAAAAACTTTAACAGAAGTCATTGCGAAAAACTATAAAGACCATAAATATGTTAAATGAAACTTTCTAATATACATTTTCTTGTTAAGGAAGAAATGTACGAATGTAATGACAATGAGTGTGCGTTACCCACACTCTTCCTTCCGTTGTTGATCGAAAAATACTAATTATTAGCCCAATTTTAAATAAAAACAGTAGGATGGCGTCATATATCGCGATAGTAATGAAATTAGACATATCTAAGTATTTAAGAGTATCTCTTCACTTTCTTCTTTATATTATAAAATGTTAGATTCCACTAAATAAATTAATCCATTAAAATTTAAGTTTACCGTTATTCTAATATTAAAGTTAATCGTGTACCGTTTGAAGTAATTTGCAACTTTAATTTTAAGATATATTTATACTGACTTAATATTATTAAAATAAAATGTTTGGCCGTTATATTATAACTATACCCGGAAATAAAATATCATGTATTTTAAAAATTTTTTCTTGTGAAAAATTGAAAATAACTGGTGTAAAAATTAATTTCTAACTTTCATGTTCTTTGAATTGTTTTTTTTTCAAATTCGGACCTATCACATTAGAATAGATGTTTCTAAATTTAATTATGAAGGTGAATCATTTTTCCTACTAGAATATTCTTCTGCTTATAGAAGAAAAAATTCTACTTTCGGCCTTGTAGAAGCCATAACACAATATGCGAAAGCTCGGCAAAAGATAATTTAAAAACATGATCAAGCCCAAAATAAGTTTTTATGGAGACAGTGGAAGCCTAATGAACACTCATATATTTATTCATTTATTTTTTATTTTTTAAACAGAAGGAAGTATTTCTTTTTAGTTATCAGATTTTTCGGTTTTTTTTTCAAGGCCTAGGAAAGATTATCTGTAATAAAGGGA
>KZ809681.1:35195-46082 GCA_000696205.2 Oncopeltus fasciatus
GGAGAGTTTGTTGACCGTAGATATTATTCTAAGATGATTTTAGTTGGGGTTCGGTCGAGGTAGATCCAAAAAAAAAAAAACACAAATTAAAAAAATGTATTTTTTATGAAGGATTATCTGCCAACGTTTCGGCTTACATTATAAGCCATCTTCAGGGCTATCATGAAGATGAGAGAGGACGTCCTGTCCCTAAGTTCACATTTCCATGACTAAGTTCACACTTCCCTTTAGTATAAAAACCATTAATAGGCATTTATAAATAACTCACGATAAAAGCCTATTCAGGGTTAGAATATAACCATACGGCTACCTCAAGACACGCTAGCGAAATTAAGTGAAATTTCTAACGTAATATCTCAAGAGTCTATTACCATTTTCTTAATAGTCTAGTAATACATGACATTATATAAAGCACATTTCAGAGTTTCTAAGATGATTTTAGTTGGGGTTCGGTCAAGGTAGATCCAAAAAGACCGAACCCCAACTAAAATCATCTTAGAATAATATCAAAGGTCAACAAACTTTCCTTTTGAACATTTCAGAGCTTCTTTCTTCAATTTAGCATCCAAGGGGAAAGCTATTTATCCAGAATATGACCATTCTAAAAATCTTAAAGGGACTAATCATACAATCAATAAACCCTCAATGGTCAATTACATTGAAGTATATTACATGCTTCTAGGGAGTTTTGGGAGGCGGCGAGCCAGGTAAAGGCACACACAACCTGTCTTGCTCGATAGGCAGTTCAAGTGCAGACAGACAGCTTTCATTGAGCATTGAGAAATTATGCTGATACATGGCTAGTTAACTAGCTAATTAAATACATAATTAATTAAATAAATTCCTCATTTTTCCATTTTTTCATAACCTATAACTTAGGACTAAGATGGTAATCTTGCATTACTCCTGGAGACGGGTGTCCATTTTTTATGTAGTTTATGATTAATAAATTATGCGTATTCTTGTTTTCGAATCAGTCTACAGCTTTTACATTGCTCTTTTATAGCAGATTTTCAACATTTGAAGCAAGTTATTCACGTATGTACCATGACGCGACTCGTGAATAATATCAACTGATCTTCATCCATGTTCGAGAAGCGGAAAATGTTGTCTGTCTGAAGAGCTTATATGCAAATATATACCTGTACGTGCTCTGTTGTCCACATTTTTATAATAAGAAATCGAGTTAAATTCAAATGCATCTTTCTGAAAATAGTTGTAAGTGTTCACAAATTGTAAGCTTTTTAAATTGCCAAATTCCTTGGATGCATGAAGAAGGTATGTGAATACCATTTTTAGTAAATTATGTAAGGAGAAGAATCCGTTCAACTTATTTAAATTATAAACGGTGACCATTTACAGTGTAGCTATAGAAGAAAATGGAGATGTTTAGAAGAGTGTGATCCATCAATAACTAAATGAATACAAATGAAATGAAAATATGTAATATTAAATGATATTTATTTTACTTCACATAAATGTTTTTCATGTAAAAACCATACAGAAAGGCTTAAATTCCTAAAACTCCTAGTTTGATTAATATATCTTATATGATGAGAATTATGTTTATAGATCTCATTTAAAACTAATATATTGTAGTATTTATTATACAATCATAGGTTTGAATCTATTATTGGTTAATAGGAGTTTCTTAGCACCCCTAGAAATGATGGAACTAAACCCTTTGCAATTTCTTGTGGTTATAAACCTTCCGTTAATCTCACCTAGAGGAGTTTTGTATGAATTATGGGAATCATTTTTTTTCTTAAGAGAAATCAGCAGACTCTTATCAACCAACTATGAGTAATGATTTTATTTGTTTTGAAATGTTAAAGAAATATATTGAAAATATAGAATGTAAATAAAATAATTATGAATAATGATAAAATACAATGTATCAAAATGAAAATTATATAAATTCGGTAAACAATCTAACAATTAGTGGATGGATTACATAATGACAAAAAAAAATTATATAATTGAAAATATATAAAATTGTATTCTATTGCTTTTGTTGAAGCGTAGGTTTATGTAAACATACGACAGGGTAATTGAAATTGCACAGTATTAAAATAAAGCCAAATAAATATGTAAATATGTCTTTCTTTAGTTAAATCAAAGTATAGTGATAATTTAGGGAGTTATTATGCCTTCCTCTAATAGGAATATCACTCATATGATTCACCTTGACGATGGCAGTAGCTGGGGAAGGACTAGAAATAGTAATGGAGTCATTATCTTTCTGAGGAGACGTACAAGAAATCACTTTCATGAAGAATGAGGATCAAGTCTACAGTATTGCAACATAAGTTCAATGGGAATCTATGAAAAACATTCAAACTTTCGTCTTTCTTATTAACATCCCAAACGTATAGGGCGTAACGGTCACCAACATTTATCTATGGAAGTTTCACAAAAATTATTTATTGCGAGATTAGCTAATCAAGTAAAAACTTTAACAGAAGTCATTGCGAAAAACTATAAAGACCATAAATATGTTAAATGAAACTTTCTAATATACATTTTCTTGTTAAGGAAGAAATGTACGAATGTAATGACAATGAGTGTGCGTTACCCACACTCTTTCTTCTGATGTCGATCGAAAAATACTAATTATAAGCCCAATTTTAAATAAAAAACAGTAGGGTGACGTCATATATCGCGATAGTAATGAAATTAGACATATCTAAGTATGTAAGAGTATCTCTCCACTTTCTTCTTTATATTAAAAAAATGTTAGATTCCACTTAACAAATGAATCCATTAAATTTTAAGTTTAACGTTATNTTTTATGTTCTATGAAATATTTTTTTTAAATTCGGACCTATCTCATTAGAATAGATGTTTCTAAATTTAACTGTGAAGGTGAATCATTTTTCCTACTGGAATATTCTTCTGTTTATAGAAGAAAAAATTCTACTTTCGGCCTTGTAGAAGCCATAACACAATATGCGAAAGCTCGGCAAAAGATAATTTTAAAACCTAAATGAACACTTATATATATTTTTTTTAAACAGAAGGAAGTAATTCTTTTTAGTTATCCGATTTTTTGGTTTTTTTTTCAAGGCCTAGGAAAGATTATCTGTAATAAAGGGAGACTAATATTTATAATCGTAATAATGATCGTTGTTAGTTGAGTTACATACAAAAAAGGTGCATAATGTAATTTGGTAATAGATAAGCGCTTCTACATTCTAATAGCCAGTCAAGCCCTTTTTTCATATATTTATTCATTTATTTTTTATTTTTTAAACAGAAGGAAGTATTTCTTTTTAGTTATCAGATTTTTCGGTTTTTTTTTCAAGGCCTAGGAAAGATTATCTGTAATAAAGGGAGACTAATATTTATATTCCTAATAATGATCGTTGTTAGTTGAGTTACATACAAAAAGGTGCAAAATGTAATTTGGTAATAGATAAGCGCTTCTACATTCTAATAGCCAGCCAAGCCCTTTTTTCGATTTTTAATAATAAAAATGCCATACATATATATATATATATTTATATTGTTAATTATTTATATTGAAAAACCCTATTTTAGTTTTTCCTGGGTAGGATGGGAATATGAGAAGTTTTAAATGTAAATAGCTTTATTTTTCGAAAAAGAGTCTGCTATTTATAAAACATATATAACGTATTGTAGTGTTCAATAATTATTTACATAAATTCTTATTATTTTGTAGAGTAACATGAAATTCAGTAACAATTATTGGTGTTTACATATTATAGTGATTGCATTATTAACTGGTTTAATAAATATTAATTTTATTTATTATATGAACCCAATGGGTTCTTATTACTTTGTATTTTTTTTTATGAGTGTGTAATTCTACCAGGTCTATAAGTACTTATGAACTATGGTAACCAGTTTTCTAATAAGTTCGTTTTATAGTTATTAGCTTACTTCCATTCATGGTTTATAGGAACATGGGAGTTAAACCTAAAGTATGGTTACAGTGGCATGTGATTTGCACAAAGTACTGCTCCTTATTCATAAGTGCCGTATTATATTGTATAATTATGATAAGCTATGAGTTGGTGCCACTGATAGAGACTTGACAGCCTCCAGTAAGTTTCTTAAATGCCAAATAAAGCCGTTGCCATTTTTAAAGGTCTTGGAAGAAAATTAATACGCCATAAAACTGTATTATATTGGAAATTTCTATTGAATAGACTGCTACACCTTCTCTTCTTTCTGCGCAATAGCTTAGGTCAAAAGGCCAGGAAATATTATATGTTGAATTTCAAAATGCATTGGTAGACTTAAAAGGACGAAACATTTGCAGGATCCTACACGTTGATCTTAGTTGATGGCAGCCATTAATAACAAATTACGAGCTGGCGTAATTTCTGGGATGGGTGACCACATTTNGTTGTTGCAGTCTAGCCTAAGTCGTCTCCAACCCCAACTGATCAGACAAGGATCGTTTCTTCATCCCCAACTGATCAGTGGAGGCTATTTGCAGCCCTCTGCATACAGGAGGCTCGCCTACAATCAGCCAATCCAGAGTAAGTACTGTTCCTAATGCCCCAGGACCTAGTTACAAAGGACTATTAAGATGTGATCCTTGTCTTCTGCTTCCAGATCCTGTCTACAGCTCAGTCCCTCAAGTAGTAGCCCCACAGTACCAGCCTTTGTACAGATCCGTACCTCAGCTTGGAGCAAGGTCTGCCGCCATTCTTAGGCAAGCACAGGATGCCACCTTGGACGGAGCCTATACTTATGGGTAGTTATTCATATTCCTCTTGCTTGAAGCTGAAGAAATTCCGAATTATTACGTTATATAAGCAAAATTTTCAATTCAAGTAGTTCAGGTTAACTTAGCAACTTTGTGTTCCAGGTTCGAGTCCGAAGACGGTATAGCCGTACAGGCGAACGCCGGCCCTCTCCAGGCAGTAGGACCTGAGGAAGCAGTGCAGACAGTGACCGGCACGTTCTCTTACACTGCACCAGATGGCACACCCATCACTACCAACTGGATCGCCGACCAGAATGGATTCAGGGCTGAGGGTGCACATCTGCCCAGGGCTCCGGCTTCTTAAATTGAATNTAAGATAAAAATAAAATTAACAGTAAAACAAATAAATCACTGTACAGGGAGAAGGGGCCCATCGACCCCACTCCTAATAAGTTTAGGCATTAAGGCTCAGGAGATCGCGAGGCCATCTCCGTTTTAGTCAACGGGAACGGGGCTTTGAGTCTGACGACAGGGATTGGGCATATGGATTAGGATGAAATTTGAATTTTCTATGAAAGAGCTTTAAGCGGGTGGAGATAAGGTCTTTGACTAAAGGAATATTAAAGTCGCGATGAAGGGTAGAGTTGGACACATAATATGGAGCGTTAGCAATTATCCTGAGAATTTTGGACTGAAAGGATTGTATTCGTTGGATATTGGAAGGCTTAGCGGCACCCCACAGTTCTGCACTGTAGGTCCAGATTGGTCGTATTATGGTCTTGTAGATGGTCAGTTTATTTTCTAATGTGAGCTGTGAGCGCCTATTTATAAGGCTGTATAAGAGTCCATGGCGTATGTTGAGTTCTTGTCGTTTGATTTTAGTATGTTCATTCCAGATGAGTCGTGGGTCAAGGTGGAACCCTAGGTAACGGACTGAATCAGATAGGTATGTTATTGTAAGTAACATTATCCGGAAAATCTTTTCTTAGTTAAAAATTTACTTGAACGCATTTGGACTCATTTATTTTGATTCTCCATTTGCTGCACTACTGCTGAATAGCATCAAGGTGGTTTTGTAAATTTTTAGAAGCGATTTTGGAATCAGAGTGGGAGGAGAGGATCGCTTTGTCATCAGCAAAGAGGGCTAAAAGAGTATTAGGATGAGTAGGGATGTCTGCAGTATTTTGTCCCATTGATAAAAATAAATTCGTGAAAATCGTTTATTTTCGAGTTTGTGTGAGTGTGTTAAAAATCGTAGTAAATTGTTTGAGCATAGGAGGATGCAACGTTGAGGGCGGTTATTTGTTCAACTCATTGAAGAAAATGGGCATCTCTGTCAAATGTTTTGCGGAATTCTTACATTATAAGATTAGATGTCGAGTTATGTTTTAATATTAATAGGATTGTAAGGTGGTATGTCTGAAACTCATTTATGAAAATTATAAGAGGGCCTTTAATGACACAATTGAGAAATTTTGAATTCATTCTTAACCTTGTGTATGTCTAAATAAGATGGTACAAAAGCACTAAACTAGGACATTTTGTTCACCTTGCGAAATTACTAGCAATTGACATTTCTACTTAAGATTATAGTTTTACAGTTCAAAACTTTATTTAACTTAGTACTTCATTTCTTTTGACTTGTATGAAATTTTAGCATTTTTTGATGAAGTTTCTTTGTATTAATAAATTTTGAAGGTTTTCAAAACTATTCTCATAAATCAATGTTTTTATTCACGCTTAGTGTGGTTAAAATTATTAAATTCAATTTGGGATTTATTTCTTTATAGTGATATTTCATGTAAATGATACCCATTTTCTTTACTTTGGTGTTGAGAGATGATTTCCAAAAATTCCTCAAAATTTTGTCTTTGGGCTGTTTTCAGACTCAAGAGTCACACCCTCGTGTGAGGTTCGATTCCAATGAGACTTCACTAATTCCCATGTTGAAAACACAGAGCAGATCATATTGAACGAACGCTATACTTGAGGGCAAAGGTTAGGATCACAAGTCGAAGCTGGTCTTCAAGGAGACCAGACATCTAAAATAGGCTTGAAATGTCTCTATGAACTGCCCCTATGACTTAAGGGCTTTATGCTTGCCTTCCGAAGATCAAAGGTCTTTTTTAGAACAGAGAGGTCTGGAGCAAGATAAAATCTCTCTTCCTCCAAGTATAGCCATCAAGGGTGAGACATAACCTCTAAATAAGCCCTAAGAACTATAAAAACAGTACAAATTATTATCAAAATTAGTAAAACACCAAATTTTTACATGCGAATATATCATTTAACAGGTGCCTATGATAAATTCTAACGATATTCAGTTTATTTTTATGATGCAATTAAAAATAATAATCTATCTTTTTATTATCGAATTCAAAACATTCTCTTAATTAAAAAAAACACCGTATTGAATTTTTTTTCAAGTGATGCATACATTTTTGCCTATTCTATAAAAATACATCATGAAAAAAGCGCCTGGAAGTATGCAATCCGGTTTGCAAGCAATACTCCAACGTTTGCCGTTGCGCCTCGAGATTCCTTTCTGAAATATTAGGCACAATGAAGTAAAATTATTTGGAAATTAAAGAATTATCTAAGATAACTGCATTTAATGTATTTTTCGAATCCAATTTTAAAAGGTGGAAACCGAAAATTTGAAAAATGTAATGCTCTAATTAATCTTTTAAGAATATATAATACCATTTTCCTAGAAGAAAAATTCTTATTACCCTATTCTTATTTATTATGTATCTAAACTTTAAATTAATTAACCTCTCTTACTAATAATCATACAATTGATTAGTAGTGAAGNACCGAGATGTTGAGAGAGAGAGAGAGAGAGAGAGAGAGAGAGAGAGAGTGAGAGAGAGAGTGAGTGGGAATAAGGGGGGTGGAGGGGGGGAAGAGAGAGAATGGACTACTGTGCCTAACCTAAATCGCGCAATGGCGCCCCAAGGAAAGGGCCGGTAAAGACGGTTAGTGAACATAATTTGTACTTCTCACGGCTAAGGGTGGAAGCAGATAAGGTAGCTGCGGTGAGTGTGTGCCTCTCTAGTTCCCACGGTAGCAGGTTTCAGCTAGTAACTAGCCACTGCAATTGAATCCCCTCAGCCTCGCGCTGAATCGACAACCAAACTGGAGAGGATCAAAAACTATTGGGAGACCTACCGATAACCTCCTCCTATTAATAATGACACACTTGATTCTAGATAGCTATCTGGATATTTTCTTGTTCTGTCCTGTAGCAGATAGGACAAAGGTCGGAAACGGAAGTCCTTTAGATGGGCGAGGAGGTCGACTAGATATCTAGTGGAAGAAAGCGAAGATAAGTCCCATGCCCCACGAAGTATAAGCTGAATGAGCAATTGCCCTGTAGGTGGTAGGAACAACCTGTACATCTTCTAAATCAAATGACAGAGATTTTTTTTAATCAGATAACTGGTAACAAATCATACTTAAATCCTAAGTAAATCAGAAGTTAGGTAACGACAGACCTACCTTTAGGTCTTTACACATATAGTGTACAGATATAAATGAATATGTATATGTATATGTATATATATATACTTCAGTAAATAACAAAAGGCATTTAAGTTAACAATACCTCATATTTTCTTTATTTGCATGTTGGGTGGACGGATTCCTGGTAACTAATAGTAGCTAAATAACTACTAGTTAGCAGGAATCCGTTCTAGATAAAATTTTAAAAAATATGAATTAATTAACTGATATTATATGTCTCATTGAAAAAAAAAAGCAATCGTCTCAAATTATATCTTATCATGTACAGAACATGTAGAAAATAATGATTAAGAATATAATGAAACAATAATAAATAAAATAACTTCATCTAAGTAAAAAAATTAAAAACATTTCTATAGACCCTGAATTATCGATTAAAACTGATTTGTATGGTCTCGTAAAATAGAATGGAGCGGCAAAAGGAGAAATGAAACATGAAGTAATTTCTGGTTTTAAATATAAAAAATTTTTAAAGAACTCTTTCATGGCCATCTTGCTCTTTATCTGTGACTGAATCAGTTTAAGTCTAAATAAGCCCTTAATAAATCGGCAAAGTCATCTCAAAAAATAAAAGTGCTAAAACAGAAAATAACTTCACTTCAGTTTAATTTAGAAGTTTAAATATATTTCTCATTTTAATTTCATTATTTATATGAATGAAAATTAACCTTTTTATTTGGCATTGTAATATTAATTGATTATTACTATATACAACTTTCCTCGTTTAGGGGTAATTTTAACTTTAATAATTGAGTCTGGGGATAAGTTGACACATGTAGAAAAGTAAGAAAGGAAGAAAATATAAATATTTTGCCCAATAAAACGATACATATTAGTATACAGATTTATAGAGCTTTAACCATGATCTAATCATTTTAGTATTAATAATGTAATTCTTTAAGCCATAAGCGAACCCGTTCCTGTAGCAAAATTTTCCTACAAAAATTAATTTTTCTTCCAAGGAGAGTAAGGGAGAGTAAGTTAAAAAAAAACTGGGAAAACAGTTAATTTCAAATCTTTTCTATCTTCTAAAAATTTTAAACTGTATATTGATGCTGAAAACCAAAGAATTACACGATAAACAATTCGTTTGTAATAAATTTAAATTTGTCTCTGATGAAATTAAAATTAGTGAAAGAAAACCAAAAAATTGTTTTGAATTGTAATAAAAATAATTGTATGCTCATTTCATTTATTATAAATATTATAATAANCCGAAACAACGGTAGTTAATAAAAAAATTGACTTTCTTAAAAATTGTATTTTTCGGATCAATCTTGGCCGTACCCTAACAAATTCTGCACTAATAATCTCTACGGTGAAATGCTCTTCATTTGAACTTAATTAAGTTCGTCACGCAAGAGCTGCGTAGTCTAAGATTTCCCACGTTTCATTTAAGACGAATATAAGTGAGAGTAAATAACTAAATTTGTTTAAGAAAATGAAGATTACATATGATATTAACGGATATTAAGACTGCTCCAGTCTTGTCGATAATTGAAACTCATTTCCTAGTTCAATTAATTTTTTATAAAACCTTTATTTATGTATTACATTCTGTTAAAATAGATGAAAACATTTTGTAATTTGATGACAATGTTTAATAGAGAATAAATGACATTAATGAAAGTCACATGAGGAGAGGAGGTGACCAGTAACACCACTCTCAAAAGATTATAGCTTTATAGTGGAATTTCTTTTCATAAGATAAATTTTGACCAGAACATATATAACCCCTACTTGGCGCAAAAAAGTTTGCCCTCAAAATCACTAAAAAGTGAGAACTGGGAGTTAATCATATGGCCATATAATTATAATAATTGAATATCTCTAGTTTCTCTCCCTTTTTTTTTTGTAATTTTTTCGTTTAGTAATCGGTTACTGCCATTTTTAGACATAATTATTTTCGATTTAGTAAGATTAACACTTAAATTCCAAGTTTCACAATAAGTTACCTCTCTGTTTATTATCGTCGGGGAGTGCGTAAATCCTAGGCTAAATGTATGATTTCGTCGGCGTATGAAAGGCAAAATACTCTCTCTCTCTCTCAGAGAGGTCAATAACAAAAAGAGCGTAGAGTAGTGGGGACAATAGACAATCCTGCATTACTCCTTACTTGTAATCGATTCCTAGAGGAGGTCTACAATATGTACGGTCGATACTGTAATTGTTTGAAGCCCTTTTAAAACTTCAATACATTATTTCGAAACTTCCATGATGTAAATGCTGACTTAAAATCCATTAACACAAACTTTTTTTAATTGTTTGCTATTTTGATGAAATTTCACCAATGCCTTTTTTTTTTTCTACTCTCTCCTGGAAACTCCCCAGTAAAAGTCCAGTAAATAGATATGAAACTGTGTCACTAAGAGAGATGCCTCAATATTTTTATTTCTTTTTTAAAATAAGAGAAATATAATTGACTTCTTCCAGCTGGAGGTAAGACTCGCCGTTTCCCAAAGTAATTGTTGCCGTTAAAAATACATTTTAATAAATAAAAAATAATTTCTTTTAAATTACCAGGCACTATTTCTCTATGAAATATTTCCTTCATAGTTAATCATCTAGACCGTATAGGAGTCATTGATAAATGATAAAGGGATTTGAAAAAAGAGCAAAGTGCGGGTGATAACCTGGTTGCTTCGTAAGCAACAATAATTAAACCTTAAAAAAAAAAAAAAAAA
>KZ809681.1:75414-90195 GCA_000696205.2 Oncopeltus fasciatus
TGAGCTAACTTTAATATATATATATATGCAGATCATACTCTGAGAGATACTTACGAAACTCTTCATGGTCGATCGGGAACTGATTCTTAGAGGCCCAGAAAGAGTATATATAGTTCAGCAGGGGCGGAACCAGTGGTGGGGGGGCACCGGTGAAAAACAGGTTCAAGGTAACAAAAACCCGACATCCAGAGGGTTTGAAGATCCCCGACAAGTTGTTAACATGACTGTAAATTTTTCAAAAAAATTAAAATATATTCCTTTCTACTAATTTGTATGTATTTTTCATATTGCCTTTTATGTCATTAACCATGAATGTCCTGATCCTCTATTAAAATATAATGGAATCCATATTTTTTAGTATGAATTCCAAAAGGAACTTTATTAGTTAGAATCCTAATGGTGTCACCGGGTAGAAAAAATTGCTCTCAACTGCCTAGGTCAACAATCTATTCATGTCATAATACTTATTTACATATTGGATACATTCCCTCTGTTATTTTTTTGTGACAAGGATATTTGAGTTAATTACTCACACGGGCACGAACATATTATTTAAACACACAGATAATCGCAAAACAAACACATACGCAAACATAAAACATGCATATGCATCGGAAATAAATAAAATAGTCTAATTAATTTTGGCTTTTTTTTATTAATTTATTTTTAACACTAACCTAGCTATTTATAATTAACACAAAAACTTTATTTTTACGTATTTTTTAATTACGGAAAAATATATATTTACATACCATATTTGAAGTTATTAAAAAAAAAGAATTTCAATTGGAGCTGAAGGAATGGGATGTTAATTAAAAGTATTTTTTAAAGTGTATTTCCTGAAAGAACTTATGCTATCAAAATTTGACATTTTTTTCTTTTAAGACACATAAAGTAAGATTCTCAAATAATCCGTTCGCGTCTTCCAATCCGTGCGCTGCGGGTTCAAATCCCGCACTGAGAAAGCCTTTGTCGATAAATAAAAGCGTGTCCCGATCCAGGGATGTTTAGATTGGGTTGGGAATCTGTATAGAGACCCTCCCTCCATGACCCTAAGTGATTCAAAGGGAGGCTAACACTTCGAGAAAAAAAATTTAAATAAAAAGATAAATGTCTGCGTTTACCGTACACGTAAGAGTTTTTCCAGAAGTGAATTTTGTGAAATTAAATGGTTAGGATTTATCCATTCCTACAATATAATATTAATTTAAATTTATCCTGATTCTTAAATAGTAAGGGTGATAAATTACTTCAAGGGATAAATCATAAAAATTGCTCAAGATATTCGAACAGTTTTACCTAACGACTAGGGGGTATTTTTATTTTAGCAATTTTATTTAACTTTACATCTTCAATGTTAGTTTTTGTTGTGTCCCCATTGGCTCTCCAGTAATTAGATGGTATGTATTCGTCAAGGCGGGTGTCTTAGCAAATTTAAATTTGACATGTTTGTGATTTTTATTTTTTATGCCTAGATAGCTTAAAAAAAAAAAACAGTAATTATTGTAAACCCAAAGAAAAAAAAAATCTGTGCTACACGGATCTACGGTTTTTTTTTCAATTGACAGAGGGTAACAACTAAATTTTTTTTAATTTTTATGTTTGTTGTTTCTTTAAAACTTGTACCTAAAAGGGATTGCTTTCAAATCTTCAACTCATTTTTTTTATAACCAGTAATATTAATGAATCTTCATATTAGACTACATTTATTAAAATGTAACAAAATAAACTGTTGTGAAATCATCATTTGCAGCGCTAAAAAATCACCATTCCTCACATAATGATGTATTGGGAAATATATGAATATATTACGAATAAATAAATAAATCACCATTCCTCACATAATGATGTATTGGGAAATATATGAATATATTACGAATAAATAAATAAATCACCATTCCTCACATAATGATGTATTGGGAAATATATGAATATATTACGAATAAATAAATAAATCACCATTCCTCACATAATGATGTATTGGGAAATATATGAATATATTACGAATAAATAAATAAATCACCATTCCTCACATAATGATGTATTGGGAAATATATGAATATATTACGAATAAATAAATAAATCACCATTCCTCACATAATGATGTATTGGGAAATATATGAATATATTACGAATAAATAAATAAATCACCATTCCTCACATAATGATGTATTGGGAAATATATGAATATATTACGAATAAATAAATAAATCACCATTCCTCACATAATGATGTATTGGGAAATATATGAATATATTACGAATAAATAAATAAATCACCATTCCTCACATAATGATGTATTGGGAAATATATGAATATATTACGAATAAATAAATAAATCACCATTCCTCACATAATGATGTATTGGGAAATATATGAATATATTACGAATAAATAAATAAATCACCATTCCTCACATAATGATGTATTGGGAAATATATGAATATATTACGAATAAATAAATAAATCACCATTCCTCACATAATGATGTATTGGGAAATATATGAATATATTACGAATAAATAAATAAATCACCATTCCTCACATAATGATGTATTGGGAAATATATGAATATATTACGAATAAATAAATAAATCACCATTCCTCACATAATGATGTATTGGGAAATATATGAATATATTACGAATAAATAAATAAATCACCATTCCTCACATAATGATGTATTGGGAAATATATGAATATATTACGAATAAATAAATAAATCACCATTCCTCACATAATGATGTATTGGGAAATATATGAATATATTACGAATAAATAAATAAATCACCATTCCTCACATAATGATGTATTGGGAAATATATGAATATATTACGAATAAATAAATAAATCACCATTCCTCACATAATGATGTATTGGGAAATATATGAATATATTACGAATAAATAAATAAATCACCATTCCTCACATAATGATGTATTGGGAAATATATGAATATATTACGAATAAATAAATAAATCACCATTCCTCACATAATGATGTATTGGGAAATATATGAATATATTACGAATAAATAAATAAATCACCATTCCTCACATAATGATGTATTGGGAAATATATGAATATATTACGAATAAATAAATAAATCACCATTCCTCACATAATGATGTATTGGGAAATATATGAATATATTACGAATAAATAAATAAATCACCATTCCTCACATAATGATGTATTGGGAAATATATGAATATATTACGAATAAATAAATAAATCACCATTCCTCACATAATGATGTATTGGGAAATATATGAATATATTACGAATAAATAAATAAATCACCATTCCTCACATAATGATGTATTGGGAAATATATGAATATATTACGAATAAATAAATAAATCACCATTCCTCACATAATGATGTATTGGGAAATATATGAATATATTACGAATAAATAAATAAATCACCATTCCTCACATAATGATGTATTGGGAAATATATGAATATATTACGAATAAATAAATAAATCACCATTCCTCACATAATGATGTATTGGGAAATATATGAATATATTACGAATAAATAAATAAATCACCATTCCTCACATANTTGGTTTCTTTATAACCTTAAATATTGAAAAAAAAACTTATATTTTTACATGTTTCTGGACTCTTATTACGTCATATGTGTTATAGTCATATGGCTCTTCAATTTAACCACGAATCCCAAACTGCAATATTGAATATCTTTATTTATTGTCACCACTCACCAGAGATATTATTCAATTGCAACGATTGGATTGGTCAATAATTGAAAACATTTTTACAAATTGGGAAATCTTCTAAAAAAAAGTCATTTGCATAATTTGGCTATACTTTTTCCCCCGTTTTTTTTCGTTTTCCACATATGACAATAAAACAAATAAAAAAAAATTGTCCAGAAGAAGATTGGTGGACCAGTAAAATTTAGGGGTTTATCGACCTTACCCTCCAAGGACTTCAACTCCATAAACCAAGAATTTTGGGGAGCTCAAAACCACTGCCAACAGACGTTAAGTTGGACTCTTCATTGGTTAGTTGGAGTCTTTTGATTACATTTCTTAACATTATTCTGAAAATTTGGAGGGTATATTTAGCAATGTTCAAATGTGTCGGTAACTATACAATTTTCAATAAATTTTGAAGAAATTAAAAATTATATATTACAGTTAACATCTATCTCTTTTTAGATATCTATAATTCTAACGGCTTTAAACATATATTTAATTAACTGCCTGTAGTTAAGTGTACAAAAATATAAATCTAGAGGCAGCCTTTGATTTTCCCCTTTAATTTTAGGCCGGACTAGGGCTAGCCTTTATTTATTTCTAAATTTGTCTATAATAAAATTGTTGTTTCACTTTAGTAAATATTAAACGTAATATTAATCCTAAAACTTTGAAATGAAAAAAAAAAGTCGCACTTCCTTCAGTAAATAGGCCCTTCCCCCCAAAGGAAGAAAAGAAATAAATTTCTTGCAAATGACGAATATAGTGGAGTCTGAGCCGAGTCTGTAATTAGGGTAATCTTAGTATAAGCTTATTACTTTTAATATTACCTGCTATAAATCATTAAAAAATCCACACTACCATTAGAAATTACAAGCAGTACTCAGATAATACATACAGAGACAGTAATTTAATGGCAAAAAAATTTAAATAAAATAACTATCAAGGTTATTGAGCAAAGCTTAGTGATAAGTTCAAATGGAGAGTTTTTATGACCGTAGATATTATTATTAGATGATTTCAGTTAGGGTTCGGTCAAGGTAGATTCAAAAAAAAAAAAAAAAGGACTGAGACATGGAAATGTGGACTTAGGAACAGGACATCCTCTCACGTCTTCATGATAGCCCTGAAGATGGCTTACAATGTAAACGTTGGCAGATAGTCTTTTTAAAAAAATACACATTTTTTAAATTTGTATTTTTTTTAACCCCAATTAAAATCATCTAATCTTAATGATAAGTATTTACAGAGTAAAAAAAAATGTAATCATATTTATATATATATTTATTTATGTGTGTGTTTATGTGCCTATGTGTGTGTGTGTGTGTGTGTGTGTGTGTGTGTGTGCTTGCATATATACTTATACGAATTAAATTCACGTTACAGAAACCTGTAATGGACAGTTAAGTTTGTCCAAAATTTAAATCAACATGTTCACTGATTAAATTTTGCTAAATAATCCGAAATGTATGGGCAGCAACTGCCTGTGTAGTTTGATTGTATGATAGCAAAACGGAAAGAATGGATTTTTCTAAAATTCGCTCACACAAAAGAAAGAAGTAAGTTTTAACGAGATATCATGTATCAAGCATGAAGCATTCCATGCATTTTTTTCAAGAAAATGTTGATTGGCAGTAGTCTGTTAAACAAAAAAAAAAGAGCAAAGAAACTTCCAGATTATGGCTTTTTCTGTGGATCTCTCGACGGGAATTCTAAAAGAAAGTAAAAGAAAAAGGAAATGAAGATGGCACCCAAAGACCGGCTACGAAGCGATTCTCCTTGAATTTATTGTCTCGAGAAGCCGGGAAAATAAGAAGACTTTTTCGCGGACCGGTTGACCCTATCCCTGGCAGGCTTAAAGCCTTTGTTAACTTGACAACACTACTTAGATACATTCAAGCTGTATAACCTTCTCAACTTCTGTACCAGTGTAAAATGTGTCATCACCCACAAATCAAATCATTTTAGTGTCCCCTTACTACACTAAAGAAATTCGCTTGGACTCTGTAAGAATAAATCCGTTACAAGGACTATGTTAAAAAGTTTTTAATTTAAGGCGGTCAACAATCATCAGAGGTCATATAAATACCCCAAATAAATGAATTGGGTGTATATATATATATATATGTAAGCACTCTAGCTTAGCCATGTAGTATGAACTATGCCAATATTTAAAATAATATAATACCTTAATAATTAGGTTTTTTGGTGCTGTTTGGAAAAAATGGATGAGTTCAACGCTGGCTGAAATCCAGTTAAGAATGAGAAGGGGTTCGAGTCATAAGAAGAAAAATATAGAACATAAAATGTGTAAAATTTAATATTGAATAATATTTTTACAAAATACCCATACTGAGGAAGATATTTAAGAGTGTTAAGAAGAAGGTTTTTATTTTAAATTATTAATTTTCAGTACCCGCTCATTGTGATTGATGAATATTTGGAGAAATAGTTTTGAAATTGGATGTGTTTTTAATGATCTCAGGAGAAGTCAATAAAAATATAATCGTAAGTTACACTTTAACTTATTTTAAAAGTGTATTTAGAAGTGCATAGTTTAAACTTTTGCATTTTGAGTAAAACGATTCCGTTCTGCTCATCGCTTTTCTTAAATTATTTATTAAATTTTAAATAATGTGACAATTTATCTTCTCCATAGTTATCTTTCAGTAATACAGATTTTTTTTTTCAACGAAATTCAAATAATCTCACATTGTTGGATCAATATAAAAGCCAAATAATCTTATCAAAATTTTGGCGACATCGATGACTGTTATTCATCGACGGCAAATGAGTAATGTTTATATTTATTAGGTCCCAATCCAATTTGGAATACCAGTGAATGGGAAAGCCAAAAAATCTACACGTTCTGATATTAGGGTGAATAATGGTTCAAGCAGGAAGTTATACTGATTATTTAAGAAATTAAGAAGGGACGGACAATAGTACAACATTAGAAAAAATGGGATAAGGAAAAACGGGTACTCTATGGGTTAGAAAAGAAAAGTTTTAGTTGTAGTGATTAATATTATCTATAATAAATATAGATATAACAGTTTCCTCGTTAGTCAGTGAATCATATTTGAAAAAAATGGCATAGATTTTAAGCATGTCTAGAAAAAAATAAAAATAAATTCTGTATTATCTCAGTTATTGACTCCAAATTTTTCGCTTAAAATTTCAGCCATGATCAGGGCTGTAGTTGCGTGTGCGAAAATCTCCCTTTGGACGGGAGTCATACGAAAGATCACAGATAAACTGAATAACCGTAAATAACAACAGCTCTCCTGATCATACATCGTGGGCGAAATCATTGGCATCAATGGATAAAATAATATCCAAATAATATGTTATTTAGTCGTATTTATCATACACCTTGACCTAAACCCTCACCGTTTTTGTACGTTAAGCTGCAGAATGACAACGATTTGGCCCTAATTAACTGCCTAAAATACAAACTATTATTAAAATATAATATATTTATTAGCTGCATACTGCATTTGAATTTTTCTCGTCAGTACCAAATTGAAGGAACCTTTATTTTGTAGCTATATCTAACAAATAGAATTATTATTTTTTGATAAAAATCATGCATATTTGCTCCAAATCTTTTTCAGTTAGTTTAACCAAAGTTTTGAGTAGTTTCAAAAGTTTGTATACTCTTTTTATTTTTACTGTTTGTTTAGAATATAGTTAAATATGATTGGTTAAGAGAGTCCTGGGCGAGTAACGCGGATAATATATTGTAGGCGGAGCGCACATCCCAATGATCCGCTTTGCTCAAAATAAGTCCGATGAAGGGATGGGATTTTATCTTTTTTCCCTTCTTCTTAATATAATGGAGACTTCTATATGATGCTGGAATGGGGTTAATACCCATATACCCAATATTACAGAGGGGTCTGTTACTATTTCTTACATTCAAATACAAGCTGTGCAATATCTACTGTTTTGCACCTCGAGAAAGAAGCCTGCTCAACATACTATTTAGCACTAACATGCTTCTCCATGAGGAATTCCATCCAAGCAAATATGTTACCAGCTTTCCACCACGCAGGCAGCTCCATAATTAGATGTCTAGGATTACTCCGCCCAGGATAACCAGGATATTAAAAGTCTTTCGATCCACAATACACTTTTAATTTATTGCTTTGTACCATGTGTAACATTTAAAATGAAATGAAAAGTTGTTAGGCACGGATAAAGCAATGGTATATTAAAACTTCTATTCATTCATTTTACTCCTCAAGAGAAAGTATTACGAATTTGTTTACTTAAAAGTTCGAAAAGAATATTCAGTTTAGAGCTCATATAAATGTAGATTTGCATTACATAAAATTTTTTTAAAGTAAATTAATTGGGTCATCCACTTAGCCTTGGAGATGCGTTTACGACACATATTCACTACCCTAAGGGTTCAAGTTCAACTCAGGGCAATATTTTGTGAAGAATATGTTTTCCGCTTGTCACACTTGTCTGGTCGTGTGACTTGGCCCACCTAAAGATAGCTTGTTCCACAATAACTCTTAGTGGCTGTCTGTGAGGTAAAATTAAAACAAAACCTTTCAAATAAGTAAAAAAATATTCCTCTCCTTACATTACAAGATATAGTTAATACGTGTTGCTTGGTATAAATTGCTATGTTTCTAGGTGTATGTAGCTAGTTTGCTAGTTACAGCTAGTTGTAAATGCTAGGTAAAGTTGATGGATATATTTAATTAATTAATTATTGAAATATGAAATGAGTAAAAGCTAGAAATGAGTCGTCATTATTACTTCAATCTAGTTCAATAATTTTCATCTGTCACAGCTACTTTGATTTATCTGAAAGCAAGAAGTTTTCGCTGAAACTAAAATTTTAAAACAGTTATTCGATGTATTTTCTAATATTATATCATACTAAAAATTATTAATGAAAATTTATAGTGGCAGTAAATAATGTTTTTGGACAGCATCATCTGGAAGCTTGGGCTTTAGTCCTCTCCTAGCTAATATTTATTACTGGGAAATAAGCGAGCCCTAGGGCATCTTTTAAAAATAATTTAACTTCAATTTACATAAAATTTGTAACATGTCACCTTCGAAGTTAAATTGACTAATATTTGTTTTGGCAATATTCTTTTTGCAGCCACTACAAAATTTCTACTAATCTGACAAATTTATTTGCTAATTTGGCCAGAATAAGTGGAATTAATATTAGATAAAATTACCCTAGTTGTTTCACAAATAGAAAAAAGGTTTCAATAAGATTATGTTTAACTGGTTATGTTAATAGCAGTAACTATTTTTTTAAAGAGAAGCATTTACGTGTGCTTTCAATGGAAGTTGAACTATTTATGGTGCAACCCCTTTTAAAAAATAATAGTCACTGATTTTTGGAACAATATTTTATGAAGCCTATTAATATTGTGAGTGGGATTTAACAAGCTCCTAAAATTATTAATTATACATCATTATCAAAGTGAATTGAGCCAGTAAAATGTTTATTAAAATGCGAATAAGAACCTTGGCTGCAGGCATTCAATCTGAAGGTAGTAAGATGACCTTTGTCAGAACATAATAAAATCAAAAACAAAAGTCTCAAATAATGTTTTGTTTTACTAAACAAGTAGTATGAATCGAGACAATGGAGTTACGACACTACGCAACGACTCGTTGCCCTATTAGGTTACACCGATCAATTTTCAGTGATCGCTTTATATCTTCCTTACAGATTTGAACCTTTGAGAAAGGGATTGGCCTTCAATAAGGATTTGTATAGAGCCAGGGAAAGGTTGTAATAACTTTTTATTGTATCAGAATCGTCATTGCAGGAGAGAGAACAGGTCGCGTTACACTTGGCATTAAAAGGCTTTTAATTTAAGGTAATCCAATATACGGTTTATCATCAAAATAATTACCTTATTAATAATATAGCATCTCCGCTTTACTGTAGGAAACAGTTCATATATCATCATATCAGTATTTAAAATAACACTAGGGAACAAATTTTTTTTTGAGTTAGATCTGGCACTGTTTTTTCACTAATTCCCAGCGTCTGAATCTGAGAATAACCTCAGATTTCATCAATCACGTCCACTTTTTAAACTACAGCATATCCTCAGAAATCATAAAAATCATGCATTTAAAAGAACAAAAAGTAAAAACGTACCAAATATACAGTTTAAAAACATTTAATGTAAGTTGAATCGAGTTCATATATATAAAATTGTTTAATTATAAACAGCACTTAAAAATTAGGATCAAATTTGCGTTTGTAGCTTTTTCTGGAGTATTTAGTTTGGGTATATCCGCGCTTGAAGCTCCAACAATAGTCAGTCATCATATGTACGTCCCATCTACCTTGATACCTTGCTTCCATGACTCTCAAAGAAGTCATCTGCACCATATCCTAATTCCCCTTCTTCCAAAGAGGAAAATTTATTGAAAACTAGAACAGGGACTTCGGCTGAATGTGGTAGTGGGCGTATAGCTGACGGTAAACTAGGATACTCTATTTTCCGATTTTTTCGCTATACAAAAGTAAGAATTACGTGAATGATCTTTCGGCTCGTGAAAAATTATAGGTATACCAAATGGAAGCTTAGCACGTATTTTCTTGATCCACATCCGTAAACCCTCAACACACTTTATGAGGTGTCCATGTTTTATCTTGGTCAGCAAGTTTCACTTTAAAACAAATGTACTGATTTTTGTCCTTTGACTGGGAATGGTAAAACTTCCACATAAATAACAAAACGAATCGGGGCTGTTTTCGTACTTTCAACGTGTAGGAGAAGAGGTAGCCATAAGGAAACGTTTCAGTTTTACACTATGTAGTTCTGTATAGTAACGAAATACTTAATACTGTTTACCGACACACAACGTTTCACCACAGTATAAAATACGTAACTAAACAGGCAGATCTAGACCAGCATGTGCCTCACCCACATAGAAACCGAACTTGACGTGATAGAAGAAAAATAAAACAGTTTTGAGACCAACATGCTTAATTCTATAGAAATAATCTAAAAAATCTAACCCAACAGGAATTAAGTTTCAAATTGTTCCCCAGTATAATTAGTGTATGTATATAAGTGTGTTTGTGTGTGTTTGTGTCTGTGTGTAAGTACAGAAAGGATAGATTGAGCATAATCGGGCTATGTGGAGATTACTTGAAATGTCAGAGACGAATTTGAATAATTTTTTTTTTTATTTTTCAGAGGGCTTAATATTTAATCAAGACCAATAAAGCATAACTCAGATTTGTTATTGACAAAGTAAGTATTTTAGGAGTCATGAAGCGGATTACTCTGATTGAAACAGGAGCTCTCTAAGGTTGAGCGTTTAGGCCCATCATATTATTCCAATGCACTGTTAACATCCCTACCCACACAAGTACTCACCCAGCATAATTTGCAGATGACAAGGCTATTCCATCTTCCTATCTCCATCCTTAAACTGCTTCCTAAAGCCTACAAGCACCATACAAATATCCAGCAATGATGCGATTTATAGAAAATTTATATTAATGAATCAAAATACGAGTAAGCTAATTTCCAATTACGTAAAAAAACTTTCCCGACAACGTAAAACGCAGATGAATTCCCATACCACTCTTAAATTCCGTATATTGCTATGGGTTCCATCTTGATTCACGACTCAAATGTGGCGAGCATAGTAAAATTTAAAGACAAGAACTTAACCGATGGTATAAAACTACCAAACAGACTAATAAATAGGAATTTAAATCTTACAATAGATAACAAACTAACGCCAATTTGTACATACATTGCGGAACTCCGGGGTGCCCCAATATCTTTTGTCCAGCATCCAAGAAATACAAATCTTTCAATCCTAAATCCTTACAATAATTACATGTGTTCCCTATTATATATATATAACTGTTCCTTGCCCTTTGACTATAATTTCCTTTCAGTCTAAGACCTCATTTTCTATCCCTTTTCACTTTTCCATTGTCAACTGTCATTCCACCCAAACCTTGTCCTTCAACTGTAATCCCTACAACCCTCCCAAGCAACTCAAAAAATAGTTTTTCACATATAACTATATATTTATAAGCATATAATTTACTAAATGCTTTACAAGATTATTATGTTATATGTATATTGCATAATTATGATACTGTATTAACAATATTTTAGCTGCTTTTCAGTAGGATCAATGAGTAATTGACGTTTCTAGTATAGTAACATTTTAGGAACATGAAGTTTGTATTTTCTTGAGAGAATTAAGCTAAATAATAATAGAAAATAATAATTATTGTATAACTANACGTAACGTGATAAAAGAAAACTAAAAACCATTTTGAGACCCCCATGCTTAATTCTATAGAAAAAAGCTAAAAAATCTAACTCAACAGTTTTCCAGTGTAATTAGTGTATGTATATAAGTGTGTGTGTGTGTGCGTGTGTGTGTGTAAGTACAGAAAGGATAGAGTGAGCATAATCGGGCTATCTGAAGATTACGTGAAATGTCGAAGACGAATTTGAATAAGATTTTTTTTTATTTTTCAGAGGGCTTAATATTTAATCAAGACGAATAAAGCATGCTCAGATTTGTTAATGACAAAATAACTATTTTAGGAGTCATGCAGCTGATTACTCTGATTACATCTAATTTGAAGCAAGAGCTCTCCAAGATTAAGCGCTTAGGCCCATCATATCAATTTTATACACAGCATAAATTGCTAATTTCCAATTACGTAAAAAAAAACCTTTCCCGATAACGTAAAACACAGATGATTTCCCATACCACTCTTAACTTCCGGATATTACTATGGGTACCATCTTGACTCATGATTCACATGAGGCGAGCATAGTAAAATTGAAAAACAAGAACTTAAGCGATGTTATAAATCTACCAAACAGACTAATAAATAGGAATTCAAATCTTAGAATAGACAACAAACAAATGCCAATTTGGACAGTGTGGAACTCTGGGGTGCCCCAATATCTTTTATCCAGCATCCAAGAAATTCAAATCTCTCAATCCTAAATCCTTGGAATAATTACAAGTGTTCCCTATTATATATTCAACTGTTCCTTACACTTTGACTATAATTTCCCTTCAGTCTAAGACCTCATTTTCTATCTCTTTTCACTTTACCATAGTCAACTGTCATTCCACCCAAACCTTATCCTCCAACTGTAATCCCTACAACCCTCCCCGCTAACTCAAAAAGGACATCTTGGGAAAATATTTTAATTTAAGAGTGGTGTTACTGGAAACTTAGTCTCCACATGTGTAGCTTTCATTATGTGTCAATTTTTATTCATTACAATGTAATGAAATTACAAAATATTGTTCATATTGGGTTGTAATATAAAATACTACAAATAAATAAATAAAAAGGAAACATGCAGAAGAAATGGCTTATTAGGAATAGGTAGTTAAAAATACCCGATCGAAATTTTTAATTCAATTAATAGTTTCGTTTAATTTAACTTACTTTATGAAAGTGCGTTTCTTTACTACAGTAGAAAAAACATTCAGTTTAAAGCAATGGAAGTCAGATTTATTACTTGGTAAAAAAGAATGTTAAGTACTTCCTCATCAAACAACTAGAAGTGGGATATGAAGCTTAATTTTTTAATGGCCTAGATGGCGAAAGCAATTGTTTTTCCTCATACAATTTCGTATGTCAATCTAAGATGTAAAAAGAACGAATGAAAACGTCACTGAACGAAATCGGACTAATAAAAATGTAGAATTACATGTTTTGGAACACTAGATTCTTATAAGTTCGATCAACTCCAAATATTTATCAAGTAAGTCCCTGAGGAAATTTTTTAGCTTACAGACTTCATGAAATTTTAATGAAAAACTTGAGAAATCTTTTTAGTTTACGCAGGCCCAAAATTACAGATGTATTCAGCTATAAATGTCTGCAATGTGACCAATAACTTGAAAAATTAATTGGTTATTCCCAACAATTTTTTTGAAGATTGATTGAATACAATTAAACCATGCAATTTTCATGACTCCAAAAAATTGATATAAAAACTTAATAATTTATTATGTAAGTACAATAAATGTGCCCTTTCAGGAAATTAAGAAATATGGTATAAAACCACACAAATATACGTAGAGAATATTGAAATCAATAAAAAGCCCCGATAGGTTGAGTAAGCCGTAAACATAATAAAAGTTATTAGATGATTTTAGTTGGGATTGTAAAATGAATTTGACCGAACCCCAACTAAGATCATCTAATAATAATATCTACGGTCAAAAAACTCTCTATTTGTTAATAAATGTTAGTACTGAAACTCTTACTTTTGTCTAGAAATTTACATGAAAAACTATAAATGATTTGGCGAAGAGAAAGATTGATTCACGTCTAAACATATAATTTACTAAATGTTTTACAAGATTATTATGTTATATGTATATTGCATAATTATGATACAGTATTACCAATATTTTAGCTGCTTTTCAGTAGGATCAATGAGTAATTGACGTTTCTAGTATAGTAAAATTTTAGGAACATGAAGTTTGTATTTTCTTGAGAGAATTAAGCTAAATAATAATATAAAAAAATAATTATTGTATAACTATAGCCTATATTATTATCTATTGTCGGTAAGTAGTAGATTTTAATTAATCGCAGAGTATATTCCCCAATGTGGACCCCGCTGAATTTACTATCTACGAAGTAAAAAGGTTAATCTACAGAAAAAATAATAATTATCAAAAGATGAAAAATAAGTTCAGTAGATGGAGAGAAGATGGTTTAAAATGTAAACCGAAACATCGGTAGATAATAAAATGTACACATTTTTAAAAAATTGTATTTTCTGAATCAATCTTGAACAAACTCTAACAAAAATTCTCTACTCTTAGTGAATTATTAATTAATAAATGAAAAAAAAAAACATACATAAAACCTAAAAATACAATATCAAGATCAAACTTGTTTAGCAAATCGAGTCCAGATCATAATATTTTAATAGTTTTAACTCAACCGAAATAATTTCATTCAAAAATGGGATGTAGTTCAATAATGACGGTGGAGCAGCAGATAAAAGAGAAACGGCATGCAGAGAGAC
>KZ809682.1:26661-38075 GCA_000696205.2 Oncopeltus fasciatus
TGTATTTACCATTTCATCTTCCGGGTTGGACCGAGTCAAATTGTTCTTATTTGCCGAGCTTTCGCACATCATGTGATGGCTTCTTCAGGGCTGAAAAGAGAATGAAAAAAAAAGAAAAGAAAATAATTCTCTTTTCAGCCCTGAAGAAGCCATCACATAATGTGCGAAAACTCGGTAAATATAAACAATTTGACACGGTCCAACCCGGAAGAAGAAACGGTAAATACATCTGACGTCTGTGGAAGCCTACGTGAACATATTAAAATAAAAATAAAAAAATCCTTGAATTTTCATGGTATGTTGATAAACAAACTGTTACCATTATGGTTGAGAGACTGAAATTAAAAAAATGTTGGAATAGACAGAATCTAAATTTAAAAAAAAATTAGATTATAGAACTTTGAGACACTACAATTTGATTATAGTATCTTGAGGTGTAAAATATTACATTTTGATGGAGAGGGGGTGGGGTGTTCGAATTTTACATTTTCATATTAATTACACTAATTATTTCTATATAAATTTTCAATGATAATCGAGAAATCTGCTTGTTTTACGTAGCTCCTTTGTGGAAGCAGTTGGTTTAATTATATAGAAACCAACTGTTTAATAAATTAATTTAGTTCTCCCCTGCTTATAAGATAAAATAACTTATTATGTCTTATTTAGGTCCCATTAATAAAACATATGAAAAAATACTAGATATAAGTACTTGTAATGGGACGGGCTTAAAATTTAAATTTATTGTTTTAATTTTAAAATAAGAAAAAATAAAGAAGTTAACTTATTACGCAACATTTTCCCCAGAGAGACCTGCTGGTCGCACGCGGGTGTACTTGAACCAGCGAAAGGGATTGTTTCAATTGAAAGAAATTTTTTTTGTGTGTGTCTGTGTGCTTGTGTCTTCCCTTTCCATCCGTCCCCTTCCTCCACCTCTTCCTGGTATATTCAAATCAGCTGGTTCCCGCATTGTACCCACCCCTGGTTTATTGCCTCCAATTTCCTTGTCTGTACTCCTTTTCACTCTCGGCCTTAGGGGCAACAAAAAAAAAAAAAAAAAAAAAAAAAAANTTAAATTTAAATTTATTGTTTTAATTTTAAAATAACAAAAAAAAAAAAAAGTAAACGTATCACACAACATTTTCCTGAAAGAGACCTGCTGGTCGCACGCGGGTGTACTTGAACCAGCGAAAGGGATTGTTTCAATTGAAAGACATTTTTTTTTTGTGTGTGTCTGTGTGCTTGTCTTCCCTTTCTATCCGTCCCCTTCCTCCACCTCTTCCTGGTATATTCAAATCAGCTGGTTCCCGCATTGTACCCACCCCTGGTTTATTGCCTCCAATTTCCTTGTCTGTACTCCTTTTCACTCTCGGCCTTAGGGGCAACAAAAAAAAAAAAAAAAAAAAAAAAAATACGCCAGACTTCCTTGCCTCGTTACGTGCCCTCCAAAGGCAGGACACTTACCTATTCAGAACAGATTTCCTGGTTTCTCTTTCAACCCTTGGCGTTTGTTGTGGAAACACGTCAACTTTCAACGACTTCCAGCGAACGACAATTTTGTTGTGTCCTATTGTAAATAAATAATTTCCTTGATAGAAAACAATCTATTTAATATTTAAATACTTTTATTAGTTGTGGTATTTAATCCCACATTATTTTTTTTTTTACAATAAATGCAAGAGAATAGAATAAAAAAAATCTTACTACCCCAGCCGGGACTCGAACCCGGATCTCCTGCTTTCCGGGCAAGTATCCTGTTCCCAGAAAGCAGGAGATCCGGCTGAGGTAGTAAGATTTTTTTATTCTATTCCCTTGAATTTATTCTACAATCTATTTAATCTCCCCGAAAAATCAGAAACATAATCTTTCATCCTCCAATTTTTTATGTTTTACGTGAAGTTTTATCAATCACCAACAATGTAAGGGAATAGAGCAAATTGTACAGACGTCCTTGTTTGCATGCTACAGCTTGAAAATTATTTAAATAAAGTAAATAGGTTTTCCCATCCACAAAATTTAATATTTTAAGACACTTAAATTCGTAATTTGATTAAAAAAACGTTAGAAACAATTACAAATTATCTTGAAGAAATTTACAACACTTCATTTTTTTGCTAAAAGTTAAGTGAACTTCACAGTACCATTTTGACTTTTAAAACCATCTTTTTTAAAATAAAAATTATGGAGATATCACGAGAAAACTATGAAATAAAGAAATAATAGATTTTTTAAGGTAAATAATTGAACCTTGGTGATGAAGTTATAGGTCTTTTAACTTTGAATTTACCTTCCATAGAATCGTTGGATTGTTCACTTGTTTATTTTTGCACCTCACATGAACATATGAAACCTACATTTCAAATTTCATGAAAATTAGTTCTGTATTTTTCAATTTGATATTTTACAAAATTTCTGAAGTAGGTTCTATGAATTTAATTTCTTTAAAATTCTTATCATAAGATGGAGATGAGTTCAAATTTAAATTTTTGCCCTTTTTGTAAAGTGATGGTTTTCGTTATCTAAGCAAAATCATAACCCATGTTTTTGCTATTTTATTTTAATTGCAACTAACCTACTGCTGTAACATAATAAAATTTAAGATAAAAAATTACTCAAATGATTTTCATAAAAATTTGAAATGAAGTGAATGGGACAGCCTTTTGGATATAAAAATAATCAACTTTTGTTATTCAAAATATTATTATTACAGCTTTAAAAGGAAATATTAACGCTTTTCTATGTCAATGCTGCACCAAATTATCCCTCTACAAGATTTCGACCTTTCATTCAAGGTCAACAATAAAAATAAATTAAATATGTAAATATGTCTCTCATACACGCGTTTGTGTACTTGTTTGTGTTAGTCTGTTTGAGTGAAATTTATGACAACCTCTTTTAACTCCTTTTATTTAAATCATTGTTTATTTATCATAAAAGAATTTCCTCACTAGTGAAAATGGATGTTTGTATATGCATTTTTATGTTTTTCTTATATAATCCTTTATAATTTTCAATTNATATAGGGCACTTTCGAGTTCGCTTCCCGATCGTCGTATGGAGTATAGTCAGAGGCTGACTCTGGTAAGGACCGACCAGTATCAACATTGGAGGTGAAGATATTCACCCACGTGGTATATAGAAATACTTTCCTATATTTATATATCAGTTATCTTGGGAGGTAGTAGGTTCATCGAGTCGGCCTCTGTCTCAACGTGAACGTTCTTCCAAGCTCTCTTGAATCCCATTATTGAGAATTTCCCTTGGCAGTTACAAAATATTCAATGTTGTTCTTCGTAAACAAAGTTTTATTGAGAAATGGTTGATGTGTTCATCGTGTTAGGATTTTTTTTTACAATAACCTTAATCAATGTTTAATGCACTGTTTAAAGGATACTCCTGTCTGATAGAATGCTATTTAATAAGAGATGCTCATTGTTCTTGCCACTGGACACTACCTCTGAACTCCAGGCCTACGGCCATTTCGCTACTCTAGGAGGTGAGAGGAAGATTAAATTAGTTCTTTATTGTCATAGGATGTACATCCTTTCTTCCTGACAATTTCAGGCTAAAACTAAATATAGACTATATGTATACAAGAATATAAATAAATGAACAATAAATAAATATTTTATAGGTTTATCATTTTATGATTACATACTTACATTTTAAATAATTATAAAAATTATATTTCCAACAAACCTTCTATTATCCGTCTTCATTGGTTTCTGCAAACCATCCTCTGTTGGCGAGAGTTTTCGGACATTGTCCATCTTCTTGGCCGAATGCATGTGTTCACTGTCACTGTTTGTATTCATGTCCGAAAGCGCTCGCCAACAGAAGATGGTCTGCAGAAACCAATGAAGACGGATAATAGAAGGTATGATAGTTCTATATTCATTGGTAGGGAAAATAACCTTTTAGATTATATTTCCACCCTAACAAATCCCCCAATACCCACTAAAAATAAATAACACTATTGTGTGCTTGCCTAGTCGGCCGCCAGAAAATGTTTCAAGCAGGTCTTTCGGAAGAGAGAGAGAGAGAGTGAGTGAGAAGGAAGGCATTAATGTCGGTAGCAAAAGTTTTCCGTCCGATGAAAGTCGACTAAGTAGCCTTGGGAGTTGACGCTTCACCTTGTCTCGGAATGGCGACTGTCGACAGGAAATTCGCCAGGAGCTATTGATGCGATCTCGGTGCTCTGCCGATCGCTTTCGCAAAGAAAATAGAGCAAGTCCCTTACTCTGGAGGAGTACGAGTGAGTGAGGTTCGAGTACCACTTCCTCGCTATGCACGCAGGCTTAGAAGTCGACCAGATTTCCTTGACAAAGGTTTAGTGAAAATAAGCAAGAAAATTTCCCAAGTGCCATCTAAATCGACATAAAAATTTTGATTTTACAATTTTCGATGGCATTGAAGGTGATAACTAAGGCTGGTTGTATACTGACTGGAAAAAAGTAGAAAATNCGACGGATTTAAGGCAATAAAAATTCAATAGTTTCCAAAAAGAAGTATTAATACTGAATTTGGAGCGTTTAAAGTCAAATATACTGCCTGCTCTAGTGCACCGTACTTTAGAAATCCCGCATTCGAATACACGATCACTTGGGTTTTCCAGTAAAAGGATGAATGGCCCTACTCGTAAGCCACATTCACCTGTGAATGAGAGATTTACTTCATAGATGAGTTCTCACCTGTAGACTAACGGATCTCATCGGTCTTTTCTATTTCCAGGTAGTCGCCGGTAAAATTTAAATCCTCCCTCAGGAGGTCGTTGCATTAATCTTCTGATGGTACATCTTCACGGCTACAGCACCATCTGCAGATGAACTTTGAGATCTATAGTTCAGAGACCTTTGGCATCTGAGTGATGAACGCTAATCACTACAGCGCAGCACTACAGTTGTGTGTGTGTGTGAGCGCGCGCCCCAAAAACCAAAGGGGCACAAATTTTTTTTCTCAGTTGTTCTCAACGAAATCTGGCTTTTAAATTGTCACTTTATAATTTAAAACGAAGGGCAACATTCCCTATTTTAGACACAAATGAAGGTATAGAACTAAATCCATAAAAAAATATATTCATATACAAATATTCGATAACGACTATTCTGAGGAATTCACTTTGCTATCACTGAAATGGCCTTTCTTATAAGAAAATTTTTTAATGAAACGGAAAATGTTGTTGAACTCATTCTAAACATTTTTCATCAATCATCCGACATTAGGCTAGAATTTTATAGATTATTCCCGATTTTTCTCCCAGTAATTCTTTCAATTATTTAATACCAAATGAATCATTTACTCACATTTTATAAATTCAAAAACATTTTTTTCTTTTTAGGGAAATAAATTTTTCGGATATCTTCCTTTTGCAGTCTATGTGACTGTGGAATGTATTTTTGTGTTGATTAAAAATATTTAATTCAAAATGGCGCTTTTAAATTGCTTATAACAGTTGTAAATTTCTTTCCTCATTTACTTTTTTTTGGAAAGTTTGTTGATTCATGTGAAATCCACTTGGACTTTATTGTTTAGTGCATATTGATATAGATTTATGTTGTCTTGTACATTTCCAGTGGCAACACTGATTAAGGTTTAAAACTAAGAATAAGCTATTACTATCATACCTTCTTTTATCCGTCTTCAATGGTTTCTGCAAACCATCTTCTGTTGGCAAGCGCCTTCGGACATTGTCCATCTTCTTGGCCGAATACATGTGATCACTGTCACTGTCTGTATTCAACTGCCATTCGGCCACGAAGATGGACAATGTCCGAAAGCGCTCGCCAACAGAAGATGGTTTGTAGAAACCTATGAAGACGGATTACAAAAGGTATGATAGTTCTATATTGATTGGTAGTGATAATAACCCTTTAGATTATTTACCTAATAAGCTATTATTTAAAAAATAATTATGTAAACTTGCTTCCAATATGGGAAAGCAATGGTTTTCTTGATTTCTACCGATATAAAAAGAAATAAAATACAAATAAAATATTGTTGCTATAGATTACTTTAAAGTTATCTGATCATCTCGATGTGTCTCTCGTAAATCTTTGGGAACACTTGTTCAAATGTACTTCACTACTGCTGATTTTATATTTTCTTTCCAGCAGGTGGCAAGTGACTTTTTCATCTTGGACTTTCTGCTCGTCCAAGAAGTGCTGGTCCGTGTATCTCCATGATCAGACCCGCCCACAGGTGGAGTTCCAGGGGGAATACCAAAAAAAAAANTTTTTTAAAAAAAAAAAAAAAAAAAAAAAAAAAAAATACATTATCGTACAAAATGAAGGCAGTAAATATGGTGTGTGGAGGCTGTTATCTACCGCGATGGCGGGTCGTTAAGCCATAGCCTAATGCCTCGCTATAATTTACTGGCGAGAGATAGCATCACTGGACCCGATTGTAACGTCAGATTTCTCTCCGGTCCTTTTTACGAGCCGGCGACCTGCAAGGTGCTCCTCTGGTATCTCCTTTTTCTCTTATTTTTTTTTTTTTAATTTTTTGCTTCTTCAAAATCTTCTCTTTTCAAATACACACACACATTTGCATATAGCCTCTGAAACAGGAATTCTTTGAGCAAGAATAAATTTTACATTTATACACAAATAAAATGTTATGTTTCCTCATTTATTTATTCTTTACTATTGACAATAATCCTTACAAGTTAGAAAATAGTAAACGTGTTTTAAAAAATGAGAAAAATAAGTAGAAAACACTAAATTAAATAAAAAACTAAATTACACCAATGTAATGTTAATGAATGTACAAGTATAATATATCGAACAAGTACAATACATAGTTTATATTAGTTTCTTTATCTTACTAAAGAAAATGAAGTTATTTATACATACATGATGGTCAACTAATTTTTCTAATTTAAAATTTACTAGTTTTTAGTTTAGTGACAGTTAACATTTTTTTTTTTTTTTTCATTTGGAAGGCTGTAATTTTGGCCATGGAACTTTGGTGTCTCTAATAGCCACAGAACTTGTATTTCTTTCATTGTCAGATACATGAAGAGTTATTTTTTCTGTAATAATGAAAATTTACTAACAAAAATGAGTTGCTTAATTATACTTTGCTCACAGCTCAAATTTTACTTATTTTCATCTTGTTAGAGGTTTAATTATGTAATTAGAAATATAAATTAGATCTACTTAAGGTGCTGTCTTAAATTTATACTTCTGTTTAGATGAATCTTTGCCATAATGTTTTTTTGTTTTTTTAAATTACTATGATGATTTTATTATCTCTACCGTACATAATATTTAGAAAACATAATGAAAATAACTGAGAGTCATAAATGTTGTGACCAGCAGCAAGTGGCTTGTTTACCGACATGGACGACGCGTGCTTAAAACACGCCTTCGTTGAGTAGGCGATAAGTCCGTTAGTGGCGCAATTAACACTTTTATTGGGACAATAATAATTAGCGGGGCCGCTTACAACCTACGCCCACAATAAAAGAATAAATTTGAAACGGTCCACTACAGAGAATTACGATCCTCCCCTCTCCCACCCATAGTTTACTCGTCTGTCTCTTGTCCACGCTTCTTGAATTTACAGAATTTTGAGGTCTCTTTTTGGGGTGCATCATTTTAATTGTTTACCTCCCTTCAAAACTGGGTTTTTTAAGTTTGAAGACATATTAATTTATACAAAAACCTTTCCTCCATTTTCCTTTTGAGGACATACTGCTAAATTTTCTTGAATTAACTTAGAAAGAGAAATAAAGAGTTAAAAGTATGTTTAGGCGAATTCTGATGGAATTTAATAATGTCAACGCTCTACACAAAAGAGTTTTTAATTTAAAAAAAAATTAAATTCCGTGTGTAGCTTTCAAATGATTAGCAAAAGGATAAGTTTAATATTGAGCAAAATCGGACGTAGGAAATTGCTTAAAATGGCAAGTAAGAGTAAAAAAAGTTTTGTTGTTACGTAATATTTAATTTTGAGTAATTAAACTTGATAATAGAATTATTTTTGAAGTTACAAAACTAAATTGTACTATTAGATTTTAGTTGTGCCTTATTTTTTTATTTAACGGTCTAGAAGCCACAATTGGTTGTAAATCTTAATGAAATTTGGCATATAGTATTTAAATGTTAAAATAAAGATGAGCTTATTATTGAGATGAAACGGACGAATAGAAGTGGTTATTACCTGTTATTTCAAGTGAATGAAAAAAAAAAAAAAGTTTTTTTATCGCGGCAGCGAAAATTATTTTTTTTTATAAATAAAAAATACATTTCACTTGAAAATACAGCTAATAAATACAATTATTCAAAAACTATGTTGCTGAGGAATTCGCTATTAATTTACCCAGCTCCTATTCGGTGGAGTTTTGATTTTTATATCTCCGTTCCATCTATTTGTGAACATTGGGGAAGGGACTGTCTGCAATCGGCCTAGTTATTCTAAACACTCATGATGCTGAGAAGACTTTTATTTTTCGATAAAACATTGGCAAAGACGAGATTCGAACTTGTAGGGAAAAGCTTGGGAGACCAGGGCGGTATCCAGCACCTCAGTTAAAAGTTTAAAATGATTATAATGTTAATAACGTCACACATTGATTTTATAATTGCTCTCTATAGACAAACATTGCACTCTATTTTGATTATTTTTGAATTTATCTGAATAAGTTTTACCTTAAATAGATTAAGATTATATATTATTCGTATAATTTATTTAAAACGCAATTAAGTTTTATATAATGAAGTTCCATACAAAATCATAACCTGAAGTGAAATTATAAAAATTTTTTCATCCTAATAAAAATAAGTACTTTAACGTCAAATCTAACCAAATAACTACTGAAATATTTCCCAATATTGAATTGAATATTTTATCAAGACAATTTAACTAATACACATATCTTTATTTCAAGTTTAAATATATTTTACTATACTTTTGATGCTTAATAAAATAGTACATATAATAGAAAAATTAAAAACTTGAACATCAGTACTTAATATTATTTGTGTAAAATGTGTAAAAATAGAATTTGTAATATACTGATATTTGCATCATACATAAACTTACAACTCGTAACTTTGTTTTAAGTAGGGGTGATTTAACTTTGAGATATATTGTAAAAATTTATTCAGCGATTTATCTCTATGATTTTCTTGTAATTCAACCATTAGTGTATGAACAGCTATTTAATTTAGTTTGTGTGTGTCTAAAGAAAAATAGAAATTACAATTTGGATATAAGTCAAGTAAACAAAACAAAAATTCTTTCACGCAGTACCTAATATCATTCCTGGGGAAAGTTAATTGAAGGAAAAACGTCGCCTATGGTTACAGTTTAGCTCCTGATCAACCGATAATGCTGATATGGAAATATGATGTTTAGATGGGTGGATTGGTTGAGGATTCCATCTTGGGATTTGATGAAACAAACACTAATTTGTAAACAAAAGAGCTTTTGTCATTGCCAACGTTTCGGGCAAAATTTCAGGCCTTCTTCAGGGAAACGAGTGTGATGGAGAGAGGGAGAGACTCTCCTACTCTAGAATAACCTTTTTGGTTTTTAATAACGAATTAATCTTTCATTATTGTTCAAGCTCATATGTAATGAAACAATGGAAATCCTCTTAGTTCTTATTGAATTTGCATGATGGTCATTTATTTATTAGATTTTTTTTTTACACTTACCTAAATATTGTTTACATTTATAGATGCAAATTCTGAATAATCAAAATATTTTTCTTTCTATAATGTCCCTTTGTGTGTAACCCTTACTAAATTTACTAACTTTCCATGTCTCCAACAATATTTAATACCAAGGTATTGACCTTGTTGTTGATCTTGATATGGTAATAATAACAACTATTAACATTAGTAAATACAGCATCTTTCACTGTTTTGTACAAGTGATTAAGCGTATACATTTTCGGCAACACATTAGACTTACTCAGGAGTTCAAGAACAAAACAGCACATACAAGGGGGAGGGGGGCTTGTGAGTGTTTCTCGTCTTAATTTTAAGATGATCAGGCTTTTGTTCTATCGCTCCTGAAGAAGGCCATTGAATAGCCGAAAGCACTTAATGATAATAGCCTTGGAAACTTGGGAATATGCTGTATTTCTTAGTGATAACAATTGTATATATTATGTGGCCTAAACTGTGAGCTTACAAAGAATAACGAATATTGTTGGTGGTTTTATTTTGGTAAATAGCGTGTGGTTCATGTGTGTTTATATGTATATTATTATTTATATATTAAACAAAAACAGGTGGAATAAAGAGTGAAGTGACCACACAAAAAGAAGAAATTACAAAGAGTATAATTTTCGGGGATTTCTCACGCTTCGTGAGTGAGGAGTGAAGATAAATTTCTCATCACCGGCGAAAGAGCGAGAAATCACCGAAAATTTTACTCTTTGTAATTTTTTCAATTTGTTTGGTCACTGTAATCTTTATCCTTCCTGTTCTTGTTTACTATATATATTGCAAGCTGTGAATGTTTCATTTTCTACATATATGTATGTATGTTCACTGCCAACACACAAAAAGAAAACATCATAAAAAGTAAAATTTTCAGGGATCTATAGCCTTGTTCTATAGCCAAATTAGTGATGGGATTAAAAAAAAAGAAAGAAAAAAAAAGCATCATGGAATGTAACAATATTTTTATTTTTGTAAACAGAATACTGACTATTTCAACAAATAAATTTAACTGCTCACAATGACAGCATTTTTATAAAGTAGAATAACAAATAATAGTTAGCTTACCCCCCTATCTAAATGCTATATTTCATTTCCCTCAAAAGATTTATTGATGTAGAATTTCTGCACTTAATAATTAAAATTTTATGATTTAATAAAAGATTTGTTTGAAAATTCAAACATCAAGTAGAATTGCACAAATGCTAGCAAAGAGTATATAATATTTATTGTCTACCATGATTAATTAAAGCCAGTAATTTCAGATGTTTTAATGACTATGAATAACTAACTCTTAAAATAAAATTTAAAAAATGACAAAAAAAATATAACTTAGTGTAATAGAACAAGAAAATGGAATAGAACAAAAATTTCATAACCTATAAATCAGATTGAAATAAATAACAATTAATATAATACAATAAAAACTTTTGCTTGTAAAACATTCCACTATTGCACTGACATAAAACTCAAATTTAAAGTAACAATCCATGACTCGGTAATGAAACAGAATAAAGACTACACTTAACTAAGCCCTGACACCAAGAGGAAAAAAAATCATTGCATAATGATTAAATAAAATTGTAACAACAAAATAAAATTTTTTTTTTTTACATGTTTATACATTACCTTCTCAATCTGCTGTCACATCAGAAATTTAGTCAGTATTTTAAAAATCCATTTCAACTGCTATATTTTTTAATGCGAACCATTTAATGGTAGTGCACTTGAAAATATTTA